>CM040186.1:94971642-95159142 GCA_022606455.1 Callitettix versicolor
TTGACAAAAGCAAACTACAACTACACGTCTAATTCGATTCAAAATTAGCACAAAAATCGAACTTAAGAAGGCGAGTTTTGGTAGCTTAAAGATATTTCTCCCCAGCAAACTCCGTTCAATAGTTTGAAAATGGCGACCATTTCATATAAACCTACTACAAATTTAGAAATTTTTTAAGAACTAATTTCATCATCGCGTTTCTTATTAATTTCTCCATAAATTATCCTATTATATTTTTAAAGTCTATTGTAATTAAGAAAGTTAGTTTTACGGGGATTAATTTTTATTTTAGTAGGCCCCTACTTCTAATGTAATATTCAAGTTTAGAAATGATAATTTATGCACATTTTAATTATAATTTGAATGGCGAAATCATATTTTCAAATTATTGCACAGTAAAAATAATATTATAAATAAGTTTCTAACACTGTATGCCGTAATTACTGTGCATTTACCTGATTTTGAACCAGGGGCAATTTGTGAACAAGTATAAGTAGCAGCCCAAGAGGTGTAGTCAGTGCACATTATTACATAATCAAAAAATAAGTGGCGCGCTTCATCTGTAACAAATTACAAAACATTTGAATTAAAATTACAATAAAGCGTCTATTAAATTTAATTTATGTTGTATTAAAAACAGATTTACCTAATTAAGATACTTTACTTTAATCTGAATGCTGAAATACATCATAGTATCTGTTTTGCTATATATAGGCTACTATCAGGTTATAAGTATTTTAAAACGAGTAACAAATCAGAGAGCTTAAAAAAATATACAAAGCGGTTTAAAAATTAACCACAAGGGTTCTTTTCTCCCTGTAAGTTATATAAAGAATCAAGGCGCTTAATCAATTATACGTGACGGTTTAAAAATTAAAGACGAATGTTTCATTCTCTCTGAAAATCAAGTACAACAGCTTCTACTGATGAAGAACTAAAATATGGTCTGATTAAAACTGTAGTTAGTAATAACAATTATAGTCAATTAAAAACTGTAGTTAATTGACGATTATAGTAAATTAAAACCGTATTTAATAATGACTATTATAGTAAATTAAGAACTCTAGATAATAATGACAACCATAGTAAATTAAATATGTATTTAATAGTGATGGTTATAGTCAATTAGAAACTATAGTTAGTAATGATGATTATAGTCAATTGAAAACTCTAGTTAATAATTTCGTTCATAAGCAATTAAAAGCTGTATTTCATAATGGCGATTATAATCAAATAAAAATTGTAGTTATTATTGACGATTACAATTAATTATAAACTGTAGTTAGTAATCACGATTATAGTCAATTAAAAACTATAGCTAATAATGACGATAATAGTCGTGTTTGAAACCGTCTTACTTATATAACAATAAGTTTTACAGTACTTTTAATGGAATATTTGTAATTGTGTTTGCGTATTGTTAGAAGCAGGGCATTGATAGAAATGATTAGTGGTACAGAAACATAACCGCATTAGTGGTTTAAAGGCACAAAGCTTCTTTGTACTGTAAAGTTTACGAAGCACTTGTGTGAAAATAGAACATTTGTTCGTTAAGTGTTGTGATCATTTTTGGTAATTTACAGTTCAAATATAATAATTTAATGTGATTAAACAATATTAAATTAATTTGAGTTTAAATATAACAATGGCAGTTTTGGTGATACTGTAAATTTTATAATTTACACAAATATATGTGTTATATCTTCAATTTGTGTTTTATTTTGGTGTAACAATTAATAAATATTAAACTACTTACTACAAAGAGGACAACTGACTAACACAAATTTAGGATAACATAAACGTAATTTATTAACCTATTAAAATGAGAAAATAGCTCAAAAGTTGCAAACTATAATGCTGTCTGACCTACAAAGTCCAGATGCTCAAAAAGCAATTAAGAATCAGTTTCTCTGTTTTAAAGGTTATGTGAATATCTGAGTTTAAGTTATTCATAATGATTCAAGAAAACCGCAGATCATTTATTAATCCTTGTAAAATCTGAAAAATTAAATATGGTTGGTATATTTCGCATTGTAGTTAAAATGCAACCAACAGAAGAACTGAACAAATATTTAAGAACTATTAAGATATAACAGTTATTTTTGTACACACAAGTACTGAGACCATTGAGGAGGAATGGTTTACAGCTATAGGACTGCAACAAACCATTCAACATTACTTTACATAAGTACTAGAATAAATTGTTGTCGGTGTTTCGTTACAGTCGTATCTAAGGAATAACAATGTCCACAAATATCTTGCAGGACCTAAGAAACGCTGCAGGACCTAAGAAATGTTCAGTAGCAGTGATGTTATGAGGAGAGTTAATAGAAAGAAGCCATCAGACTTAGCATAAAGAAGTAGTTGTTATATGGAATAATATTTTTATGAGTGTGATTGAATATAAATAAATACCTCTAGAAAACTGTATTAGTTATAGCTGAAAATTGAAATAATAAAATAAAATGAAACATGAGTCCAACATTGCTAATTGCTCCATTTTTAGCAACAATTACAAAAAAGTAAAATCAATATTTAATTAAATGCTTATTAATTATCAAATAATTATTTATACTCACATTCTGTTTTTAAAATGCCTTTGCTTGGATCTTTGAAATAGTAAGTTCCATTTATATCAGGTTGAATATCTCTGTAAAAAAAACACTATAATTAAATGTATTTCGTAATACTGTACAAACGTATTCACTTCACTCATTCTTATGTTTAGAGCTCATTTATATTTTCACTTGCATTAACCATGCTTTCAAAACAAAAATAAAAAACAAATATCCTCATTTCTTCTCTTTCATGTATATAATTTGATTGTCGTTTTACTTATTTTTTAATTTAATTTCCTCTTTTATTATCTTTAGTCCCAACTTCATCGTTTGAAGTTTTCCACTGGTGGTCGTTTTGTATTACGAAATTCAAACTTTTCCATATGTTCTAACGCCTGTATGTTCTTTCTTTCTGTTTCTCTTCTAATATCTCAATCATTTACTACACAGTGAAAGCCGACGACATCATGCTGCTGCTGTTACCTCATACTTGTTATTTGTATATAATAGGTCATTTCTATTATTATTATCATTAATATATTTTTTCCGTCAAATTATCAGCTTACATATACGGTACAATTAATTTTATTTCCTGGTACACAATCATTCTTAAATTTGGTCCACACTTCTCTATTAACGTTAAGCAGTAGGATGTGTTTTTCAATTAAATTAAATTTGTGTTATTTGTTCCACCATTCTATTAATATTTCACCTTTAATTATTGAAAATGACAATAAATAATGCAATTTTCAAACTAAATATTTCTTTTATGAGAACGTTAGGAACTATTTCTTTTTAGAATAATCTATTGTACTATTTTACCAAATATTCAATATTTAATTTTTATTAGTTTAAATTTAAAAACTACACCACTTTAAAACATCTGCAGTAAGTCTGTGATTTTGAGAATAGAAAAAGATTCTCTTAATAAGAAGAAAAAATATTGAAGGATTTAATTTAAAAAAATTTTCCACAAAAATTTTAGCAATGCAAATTTAAGAAAATACAATAACATAAAATCTTTTGAAAGTATGTTTTCAAATAAATTCGAACTACACAAATGTATTTTAAACTTGTCGAATTTTTTTTAAATCTTTCAATTTTTTTAGGAAAAATAAATTCATTTACTTCCACATTGATGTTTATGATAAATTAATAACATTTTCAAAAAGGATTATAAGTTGAATAGGTGCAATCTGTAGAAAAGATTTGTATTATTATCATATATTATATTATTTAGCAACAATTACAAAAAAGTAAAATCAATATTTAATTAAATGCTTATTAATCATCAATTAATTATTTATACTCACATTCTGTTTTTAAAATGCCTTTGCTTGGATCTTTGAAATAGTAAGTTCCATTATAAAATTAGTTTTTTTTACGATTTCTCAATTATAAATGTTTTCGTTTTTTAAAAAATTGTTTTAAACAAAATTTTTAAGAAACAGCGACCTATTTCTTTTTCTATTGTTATGTCTTAACTAAATTTGAGCTTGTTTAATGAGAAAAAATGCAATCAATTTTTATTGTAACTTACCCAACCAGCATATCCACTTCCCATTTGTTTTTCTCTGTTTCCGGTTTATCCAAATACAAATTCATCTTTGCACAAGTGGAATCATGGAGTTTCTGGGCGTCCGACTTGTTCGTTATGTCATAGGCTGACATAAACCATAGGCCTGAAAACTGTTATTAAATTTAACACAAAAATAACCAGTCAGTTCTCCTAACTGATTGTATGTATTGAGAAATTAGGTTTAATGTAAAACAATTCATAAAATGTAATAAAAAGCGTGAAGATTTTATGACGAATTTATTATACGAAAAAAATTGTCGAATTTAAGTGTACAATACTTGTTAGGTTACTCTGTATTAGGAAAAATCCTAATAATTAGTTTTATTTGTAGTGGTTATTGCAAAAAAAGTTAATGCATATATATATATATATATATATATATATATATATATATATATATATATATATATATATATATATATATATATATATATATATATATATATATAATAGAACACAAATGCAAGTAAAACTAAAAATTAACTATATCTGAGAATCGGTTTAGGCTAAAACTATTTACACATAAAAAATTCCAAACAGTTAGTCTACCATGAAGTTAGTCTAATAGAATGAAGTTATTACTTTAAGCACAAAAACATAATTATTGGATGAATTATATTTTCGAGAGCTTGCGAAGAGGGACAGGGAAAAAGAAAATTTCCCTTCGTCGCGGTGCCTCCTGCGTTCAAGTAAAAATCGAAATTAAAAAAAAAAGAAAATGTAAATTTGATCAACACTCCATTTACCCTTACTAACTTTTTTTTAATAAGTCTGGTGAAGAATTTGGATATGTTAATATTAATCAAGCAAATGTTATGCATATACATTGCCCTGGAATATAACTGTTGGGCAAACATAACAGTTTAGTAGTTTACTAACTGTTTTTAAATAAGTCTGGTGAAGAATTTGGATATGTTAATATTAATCAAGCAAATGTTATGCATATATATTGTCCTGGAACATAACTGTTGGCATTTTTTCTTAGATCGTCCCGATGAATATAGTTTTACTGAATTTGTATTGAGACCCGCGGACAAACTACTAAAGCCAGTTGAATTATTTTCTGTCAAAGGGTGGGACAATTGACAAATTACCTTTCTTGAAAGTTACAGTTTAGGCGGAATTGTTCTAAAATAGAATTTTTTCTCTTGACTCACCTCGTTAATTTGGATTCTGACATGTCAGTAAGTACAACAATTTTTATCCTTAAATATATTTTTTTATTGTTTTGGTAATTATATTACAAAATACTTTTATTATTGTTTATTTTTTTTTTTATTATTTTGGTTAGTTTTTTACACTGAATGTGTCAATATTCAATATGTATCAGATTAAGTAGTTAAGGCACATCTGTTCTACAGTTACACTTCTCAAAGCTGAAATATTTTATAATCCACTATTAACAATCTATTAGTAGGCGTGGTGGACAAACAGAGTGAACTGTACAACTATGTACTGTAAAAACTTACGTCTTTCATTGAAAAGTTTTCTAGCGGCTTAGGATGCTTGCACTCTCCATCATTTGCCTTTACACTGCGGAACAGTGTAATGGTGATCACCAGATAGACGTAAAACATCTGGAATATGTTTTGGAAAGTTAAACAGGAAGTTAGCCTCAATATATGTTTTAATGAAAGCTATAACTTACTTAAAATATAATTTCAATTATTCAAATTGTAATGTGCTACATTCATACGTATAAAAAAGCAAAAACATTACAAAAAATACCTCACTGTCTACCTTCTCCCCCAAAATTCCGAAATAGAAGCAAATGGCAACATAAAATCTTCTTAAAGAGTCAAACTCGTATTTTGGTTACATAAACATATATAACTGAAGTCAGTATGACAAACTAACGAATTAATAAAATTAAAAAAATATATTAGTAATATTTTTCTTATTTTAGCAGAAAATAATACATTACAATATACTTTTTGTGTTTTTTTCTATTTACTGCCGAACAATATTTTTTTAGTTAAAAAATTACTGCACAGATTTACGAATAATCTTAAATCTTATCTTGGGAACAAAATTTTATGCAAAAATATACCCGTTTGAAAAATTTGTTCAACTCTTTCAGTTTTTGTAATACATTTTGTTTCATACATACAATTTCTTTGTTGATATACTAAGTTTAAACATAATTGATGTCAATCGTAAAAACTGGTTTTGAGAAAATCAGAGAAAAAAAGATAACTTTTTCGATAAATTAAAAACCATTACCGAAATGATTAAATCAGATCTATTTGCCAAATTACAACGAAGTCAGTTCATTATTTTGGTATACAGACACACTCATCGGACTAATGTAGAAGTAAAACCAAACTTTTTAGTTCAGACAATCTTAAAACCTATTGATACATCATTATCTCTAAATATATTTTTCCGTAATCACAAAAACTTTCAGCTATTCATATAGAAATTAAAATATTGTGTGACAACAAATAAAATTCTTAAAACAATATAAAACAGGTGTTTTATCATCGTTTTTTTATCGTATCTTTTGACCGAAATTTACCGTTGCTGAACTTAAAGCGTATAATGTTAGTGTACAAAGAAACAAATTCAGAATGTGTTTTATCTTCAATTTAACGCTTGATGTATTATAATACATTAAATTAAATATTAAAGTTTAATGACAGAAAATTTTAATTAATTTTAATTCAAAATTTCAAAATAGAAAAATGCATACGAAGTAACAAATGAAAAAGTAAAAAGAAGGAATAAACCAAATTTTACTACAAACAGCTTTTCACTATTTTCGATTTACATGGCGTTTTCCATTGTCACAATTTACAATTACTGTACTTGAATTTTCGACGAATAAAAGGCTACTACTTGTAGCTGATTTTTATTAAATTCAATATAATGTTTTTTGTAAAAAAATATGCTTTTTTCTTATGACATCTATACTAAACTTTATGGCTATTGAGATACAGTTCGAATTAAAGTTCTGCAAACCTTAGATTTAAAATTTAATTTAAATCAGAGTCGTTAATTTTTTTGCTATATTTTGATTAACATACATACAGAACGATAGTAAAGTAACAAGTTCTTTCCATCTAAGATTAATTTAACTCACAGATAACTTCTAGTTTTTCAAAGACTCGTAAAATCACAAAATCGTAATTATTAATTTGTATATGTTACAAATATTTGTACATTTATAACGTACAAATAACGCTCTTATCTTAGTAGTGATTTTTAAACAACTCTTCAAGTATTATTTCACTTAAATCAATAAAAAACATAAAAATAATATAAATTTTGGTATTTTTTAAGGCTATATTAAGGACTCTGAGTAAATCACCTTAAAATCCGTAATATGCACGTAACACGGAATACAGACAATGTACTGAAGAATAACTTTGGAGCCTCTTATTAAATATTATAAGACAATTGAATATATTATTCGGATTATGTTAATCACGGATTAGTATTAGCTAATTGCAAACATACATTTACGAAATTACAATGAATTGAAAAAAATATGTGACACATGCAATAGCAATACAATCATTGTTATTTGTAATTAACTTTATTTTATTAATTACTGTATTATTTTCATTCATATATTTTTAAATTATGCTGTAATTCATTAATAAGAGGAAACTTTAAATCTTATTTCTGTAGTTGTTTGCCATGTTATTAGCATTCAAATCCTTTAATTAATACATCAATTGTGTTTTTCTTGTTTTTTTTATGTAATATCTTTCAAAAATGCACCAAACACAAGTATTGTTTACATAATGTGCGAAATGACTACTACTTCAAATTTGTAACTTCAAATATACATTAAAAAGTATCCGAACCCATATTAATTTTTAGAACTTAAGACTATTAATTACTATTAAATTATTTGTTTCATCTTTTGTTAGTAACTCCATAATTATATGTGCTAGAGAAAAATTAAAATACCAATTTGTTTGTCATAAAATATGTTCCTTTTTCCAGAATTATTTTTGTAAAATTAAAGGTTTTGTAGGAAATTAAATTTAAATTTAAGCAACTAAAATTTTTAGTAATAAAAATATTTGGTTTTTGTTTTCGTATTTTTCAAAAACATAATTTAAAATAATATAACATTGTTACGTTTCTAATAAATTGTTAGCCACGGTCAAAGTCAGCTTGAGCGGTCTGTTCGAACAACTGATTCTTTTTCTTTCTTCCGCTTTACCGGTAAGAAAATGTTTTTCATTTTTTATCTTTAGAAATCATAGACACTCCTTCATAAAATATTTTTTCTGATAATGTTGTTATAATTTTGTAAATTGTAAGTGCCTATATCTGGGCCTTTTAATTAACATTTTCATATCAATCACGCTGGGTTTCCTTTGCTCCAGAATTTTCTCAACTGGGTTTCTCTGGGAACTGATGGATGCCGATCCACCATCGAAAACGGTGAAACGCTGGTTCATGATCTCATTTCGGGAGTAAGATCTTTCAGCTACTTCTCGTTTTGACTGCCTACCAGTTTAGATTTTGGGTTCCAGCGTTCAAGTACCAGGAAGGTGGTACAAAATGTAATAAATAAGAAACTAACGTTTTAACTACTTTAGGAAAGTCATATCAGGTCGCGTGGTCGAGGTGACAGACGCCGGTCAGTCTGTCGCGTTTCTGAAATTCGCTTCTCAAGATGGTAGATTTTGTAAGTTACTGTGAATTCGTAAGCTTTACCCATTCCGATAATGCTGATCCATCATCGTCCTTTGACAGACAAAGTATGGGCTTTTTCTTTTGTAAAAGCAAAATGACATATGACTACTAAACAAAAAGTAATTTAAAAATACCTTACTAAATAATTTTAGTATATCACAATGCATAGATTTTCACACACTTTTGTTGATCAAGATCTATTCACAAAAATTTTATAGATTAGATTAGATTTAAACTGTAGGAATTGATAATACAACCCCAGGCTCTGCAAGCAACTAAATCTCTATGATTGCTAGTTTAGCAGATTGATGCCCTTAGTAAGTTCCAATAATACACTGATTACCTAATTCTGTTGAAGATCCCTACGGTCCTGGAAACTAAAAATCCCTAGCTTCCTAACAGCAAGAGCTTCACAATCAAGGATTATGTGTCCTGCAGTCTTCTACTCTTTTCTGCACAACCTACACTCGGTTTCACCATGGTACATATCTATCCTGTTCATGTGCACCCTAAGACCACAGTTGCCAGTAACAAGCCTCATGATTTTCTTTTTGTGCTCTGCAAGACGTCTGCTGCTCTTGTAAGCCCTCCATATGGAACCATGCTCAAGAGGCGCTTACTATGGAAATGCCCATGAAGCTTATCCAATCTTGCCTGGTGTTGCTTACTAACCCAACTATCAATAGCAGACCTGACCAACGACACATGTTTGTTAAGGAAATTTGCAAGGGATTTGATTCAACAACAGCTAATTCCTTACGTTTAGGTTTACCGTTTGATTGAACGACCAAGTAAATTACCCTTATAGTCTATAATGATTTATTGTATAATGTAGTTATTTTAGTTGCCAGGAGGCTGTACTGAAAGTGTAAAGCTGTCATCACAAAGTCAAAATTTCTTCACCATCAACATCTTCACTAGTGTTGGAACAAAATGTGATTTTCCAGGTGCAGCACAATATCTGATTCCAAAAATGTAAGTTGAAATTTTTTAATATTAATCTTGAAAGAGATGATCGTAAACGTAAAATTACTTTTAGGATTGCATGTCTGTTGCAAACATTACTATTGAACCTTTCCTTGTGTAGAAAACACAATTTTGTTCGAATACAGAATAATACAATAAAAAATACAATAATAATACTAAACACATAAAATTTTTAATCAGTAAAATTTATGTAAATCACATAAAATTTTGAATCCCTAGCTGAACAGCTATTATTTATAGATCTAAAGAATCAAACTATAACGTTTGCAGTTGTTAATATAAAAATGTAATTTTAAAACCATTTAATTTCCGTTATCGTCGTTTTACACGCGAAAAATGTATTCACCTTTTTTACTTTTTTATAATAATAATATTAAATACAGTATAAGTTATAAATATTTAAAGAACTAATTATAAGTAGTTATGCTTTTTTTAACGTAATAGAATTTTTGTAATGATAATTTATTTCTAAAATTGTTTACAGGCGGACGTGGTACTGGGAAGTTATATATTAATTTTCCTTGAATTAAAAATATAAGGAGGACATTGATAGTGTACATAAATGCAATAAGAAAACATTTTACTACAAAATTAAATATAATTTTACGTTCAAAGTATTTAAATTATTTTATCTGGTTACTACTGTTTAGTACTCATCTGAAGATCGCTATTTTGCGAAAATCTACATCAGGGTGAAATAATTTGACTTTTTGTTATTAGTTTTTAGATTCTTATCAAATTAAGGATCACGTTATTTGAATTTTGCAAATTTCTTTAAAGAATTTTAATTATAAAACTAATGAATATATTCTAATGGTTTTCTCAATAGCTCCTGAAACAAAAATTCTTCTGAAAAATAATTTTTGTTTTCATATTTGTAGCGTGAAATTTTATAAAATTGTATGTATAACTTCAGAACTGAATTCACGAAAATCAGATAACTAACAGCCAATTGAAGAAAAAAATATACATTTTCTTCAGTAATTTTGTCAGTATAATCTTCGACGATTTTTTTACAATACTGAAGAAGGCCAGATATAAATCAGTCCTGAACAGGAAACTGACGTGACAGGAAACGTTTGAACGGAAACTGTTAATTTGATAGATCCATAAAAATATCAAGGTGGATCATTTTCGTAATCATCACATTCCTTTATAAATTATGGCGTACACAAAGTTACATAATGGGACATATTAAAAGTATAATAGAATTGTTTTCTCTTTATAAGCACAAAAACAAATAAAATTACGATTTTTTTATTTCTTAGATAAAAATAGGCAATGCTGTTATCATAATATTAAAACATACAGTGGTCTATGTAGCTAAAGCACCGGTCACTCAACTGCGCACATAAAGTTTCTTAGTTCGAGCCGCAGTTGCTCCCGTTGCTTTTCGCTTTACCGTTAATACTAATTTTTAGTCCACGTAGTCTAAACTGGCATAAAGTATGGACGTTAAGCTAAAAAAAAAAACAACAGAATGAGATATTGATGTACTTTTGAATTATAGGCAACATTTTAATAAAGAACTTTTTAAGTGATGCCGTACCGACAGTTAGACCCATAGATAACGTTGTCATTACATTATAGGGAAACGCATTTAAATGCTAAGTAAATAGCACTTATGTAGTTTAAAGTTTACATTACTCGAGTATTGGTTAGCTGAGTGCACTGCAAAATGTAGCCTGTGCTTAGAGTTTTGTTAAAGTCAATGCACTACCTTCTCCTATTATGTATCACAATTCTTATAAAATATTAGTAAAGAATAAGATTTGTTGTTGTTGTTGTTGTTAACGTCAGACTATTGAAGACGAGATATCAGCGTTAACTGTGCAACGGGAGTAACTGCGGCTAGAACTAAGAACCTTAAGGTGCTAACAGCAGACTGACTGGTTCTTTAGCACATCGACCACCAAAACACCCTGATTCATTAAGAACGCCGGTTTTAAACTGCAAGGTATACTTGAATTGTTGCCTTGGCAACATTCTATTTATATCTTTTTTAGTCAATATTTTCTTTGAGATTAGTTACAATGATCTCTTTACAATGAAGCAAGGAACATTGTTTGTAAAAATACGAGGGTTGTCCGTAAAGTAAGGTTCCCAAGGGGCTATAGCCGCTGCGAACCTTGTTACGCGGGATCTGGTGACCTTGGCTTGCAGCTTGGTTCCTTCACTCCCAATCCCTACTCCGCGATCGGTCTGCAACCCTCAGTCTTGGCTTGGTAGCCGTTAATAGTGGAGTTGTCTGCCTCCCGTCAGGTGCGGATTACGCTCTGTGATTCGCCTTTGGTTTGCAAAAAACACTGAGCCAGTGGACATTCATATCCAACTGTGTGAAGACTGGGGAGAAAAGTGTATGAGCATACAACACGTGAGCAAATGGTGCAGAGAATTTAAAGACGGACGTACAGCTGTTCATGATGAACAGCGTTTCGGACGAAACGATTGCGAAAGTGGAAGAAGCAATGCTGAACGATCAATGGGTGACTGTTCGGGAGCTCTCCGAGATGATCCCTGATGTCAGCAAGACCTGGATTGATACAATTTTGACAGGCCATTTAGGGTAAAGCAAGGTTTGTGCAAAATGGGTCCCAAGACAGCTTACAGCAGATCACAAACGGCAACTGATTGATGCGGCGCGCGAATTTCTTCAGGTCTACGAAACCCATGGCGAGAAATACTTGGACTCTATTGTCACTGGGGACGAGACCTGGGTACACTATACGACACCGGAAACAAAAGAACAATTACGTCTGTGGAAACATCCAGAGTCGCCGAAGTCGCAGGAGTTCAAACAAACACTGTCTGCCGGCAAAGTCATGGCGAGCGTGTTTTGGGACAGGAAGGGGTTACTGTTGTGCAAATTCATGGATACTGGCACAACAATAAATAATGGTTATCGCTACTGTGAGATGTTAAGGAACCTTCGCCGCGAGGTTCAAAACAAGGGAGGCATGCTCACGAAGGGAGTTTATTTGCATCAAGACAACGCTCGTCCGCACACCGCACGGGTAACAACAAATCTCATAAACCAATTTGGATGGAATACTGTCACACATCCGCCCTACAGCTCGGACTTAGCTCCAAGTGACTACCATCTCTTCCCTAATTTGAAGAAACACTTAGATGGGACGCATTTCAGTACCGGAGAGGAGCTGAAAGAAGAAGTTTTAAGCTAACTTCGCAGCTCGGCGGGAGAGTTATTCGACTCAGTCATACAAAAGATGGTTTACCGTATGCAAAAATGCATCGATTTCAACGGCGATTATGTCGAAAAATAGAAAAAAGTATAAGCTTTCCAGAAATGTATTATTCAATTCAAATAAACATGTTTTTCATTGTGAAAAATTATTGGGAACCTTATTTTACGGACAACCATAGTACAAGTACGGCGAGTGTTACGCGAAAAAAATGATGGAACTTCTTACACCTCTAGGTCGTCATAATTTATTTAGCAAGTCAAAATTTCGTAGGCTAATGATAAAATTTGAAAAAATGGTTTCGATTGCAGACATCAAAACACCAGCGCACTTTGTTCCAGCCGGTCTGATTGGAACATCACAATTGTGCGCAACAGTTCGGGGTCTCGAAAAGCTCCCTTAAATAAATTATCACAAAGGATTTCTAAATGCAGGCTACAAAATTCAGTTAAATGAACCATTTGGAAAACAATTGTTTGTTGAATGGATTTCGAAGAACACATTAGGACAAACATTTTTCAAAAAAATATAGTCTTCTCTGATGAGAAATATTTTCTATACCTTTATAAACAGAAATTTCTTATTTGGGAGACAAAGTAGTTCTTACGTAACCAATGTTAACTATCCTTTTTATATTCTTCTTCTTTTCTGCTAGGATTATTGTCACTATGTTCAGTATAATAATATACCTTCCCTAGCTTCGTCAATTCTTCTTTCGTTGACGCGTTTCGGAGAACCTCCATTTTCAAAAACTATTTCTATACTCCGTTTATATAGAGTATAGAAATAGTTTTTGAAGATGGAGGTTCTCTAAAACGCGTCAACGAAAGAAGAATTGACGAAGCTAGGGAAGGCAGATTATTATACTGAACATAATAAACTATCCGCAAAAAGTAACTGTGTGTTGTGGATTTTGGGCTGGTAAAAGGAGGATGGAAATGCCAGAATAGTGAATGTGCAAGCTACAGAAATTTGGTTGAAATATTTTTATTACCTTAACTTAATAATTTTAATATTGTGCAATTATGGTTCGAACAGGGTGGCGCTTACTGCCACACCTCACACGATACGATGGCCTTGTTGAGGAAAACATTTTCGATACGAGTCCTTTCACGCAACAGATGATCGGTTTGATCAGATCTGGCTGAAAAGGTCATGTGATCTAACATTTTATGACATTTTTTCTGGGGTATTTAAAATCACAATATATACATTTCTTTTATGCAAACTTAATTAAAACTTTAAAGTTTCAATTTAAAGTTTATAAGTTCCAACTTTGTATAAAATATAATTCATGTCGCCAATGTTGTCTAGATCTAAATTTATTCATTTTGACTGAAACTTTCTACAAACTAATCTTAATTTTATAGTGTATATATGTCGTGACAAGAAAACTGATCAGTAATCTCGATTAATTCAAAATCTCTTTTCTAAAAATTGGTGAGCTACTAATATTTTCTTTTTTCGTTTTTAAATTACATTTGTGGTGTAAAAGTTGGTGCAATGTTTGCACACATCACGCTGCTGGTTTATGCAAATTGCCTCGAGTTGTTGCCAATCTTGCGCACAAAGATTGTTGAACTTTACGGCAAACGTAAAGTCGGGATTTTATGTAAGTAGGTTGTAAGGCTTAACCTCCGTACAATACGCTCCGCTTTTAATCAAATAAGCGGCACGCTGCTGTGACGCCAGAAGATGCAACGTTACTGAGCGTTTAATCTGTTCCTCGCGAAGACGATCTCACATCCTGGCGCAGATTGCTCGTGCAGAAACACCCTTCTTGACAATTAATTGAAGAAAATTTTGGAGTTTGTTCTTTGCTTTTGACTTTATGGCTGTAAATATTTTGCTATACTTCTATAAAAAGTTTAGTACAAATTTTCGATCAACAATAAATTGTCGAACTTATATTTTTAGGACAATAATAATCTTGAATCTTTTTGTCAGTTTCTTGCCTTTAAATAGCACTGTAACAGCACATATGTGAAAATTGACTGTGCCATAGAAGCAACTATATGAACTTTTCAATAAAACTTGTATAAGATACCATGTATGATTTTAAAGTACTTTAAAACGTTTCCTTAATGCAAATTGTTTGTTTTTATATAAAAAAATGATTTTTCTAAAGTCGTCGAATGTTTCAACTGTTCATTAAAGTTTTTTAAAAATTTAATCGTAATGCACAGAGTGGCTAAACTCAAATTTATCTAAATTTAGCTTTTTTTGTGATGGCGAAAAATGTCTAACTGGACGACTTTGAAAATTGCAGTCCTTCATGAATCTGTATTAAATATAATTGAGGTGTATTTAATGACCACTTATTCAGGATCCCATAACCTGAAAATGGGATTAGTTGAAACTAAGCTAAATTTCAAAACACTCATAAGATGAAAACACACACACACACACACACACACACACATGGTATATATATATATATATTTTGTATTTTTTATATTTTATACATATATATATACAATATATATATATATATATATATATATATATATATATATATATAAGTTCCAGTGGAGAGAGAACGTCCTTGAAAAAATATGAGACGGTATGGGCGTATCTTTTGTATAAAAGACACGCGATTTGTAGAGACGTTTAGTTATCAAATGAAATTTAACAATTTTATATAAATTAAGTGATATTGTACTCTGTGATCGGAATGTGTATCGAAATAGTTTGTTTATACTTTTATAAAACTTCTAATCCATTTTATGAATGCGGACTTCACTATTATATTTAATTTCACTATTTATTTTTCTTTTGCATTTATTTATCGTTTTATTTAATTAGTAAAGTTGTTTCATTTTTAAATCTTATCTAATGAATTCAATTTTCTTGTTACCAAGTTGTAAATTTATTTTATTAATTAGTCGTTACTTATTGTAAATGGATGCAATTCATTTGTAAAGTTTTGTAGAGAAAATCTAATGATCCAAACGCTATTTAAATGAACACAGTCTCTCTCTCTCTCTCTCTCTCTCTCTCTCTCTCTCACACACACACACACATGTACAAAATTTTTGTATTTTATATTTGAGTGCTACTTGTAAAATTTTTGATTTCGTTACATTAAATATTGCGATGCTTTTATCAATGACATGACTGTTGAACTTGCGCGCATGGTATTATTGCGTTCGATTTATATTAACAAAACCGTGATGTTGGATCTTGTTACAAACAGTCATATCTTTCCTAAAAAAAAATGAATTTGGGGCTTTCTATATATTATAGTACGCATCATGCTGTTCTTCAAATTGTAGTGCCGACTTACATAGCAAATAAAAGTATTTGTGTTTCAGAGAACTAAAGTTACAAAAAATATAAAATTATACCTATTACACTTAAATCTAGGTAAAAAGGTGCTACTATACCTAAACAGAGGACTGTCATGTAAACGTTTTTACTGTATCGACGTAAGAATTTCGTAAAAAAATCTTTTGTGGTTCTCGTTGAAAAACTGAGTTTCAAGGTAGTTTACCCTGCAGGGGGTGCAGACTAGCTTGCAACTATTGAGAGGATTTAGACGTCCCTCGCGGTACCCTAGTGTTAACACACACTTACACTTACGACTTTAACAATTTACACTCGCACTTACATTTAGGGAGGCGATAATAGCCTCTATGTGCTTTTCGCCTTAAAATAACACACTAAAATCAAGGTAGTTTAAAAATATTGTTTTAATGTGTGAACTGTTGTTTCTTCGGTGTTGTTGTTTATTCAAATCTTTTAAAAAACTTGTTGTAATTTGTAAACCTGAATTTCTTTATTCGATTGCATATTTGTAATTTGTTATATATAATGAGCAAGATTGTGTTTTTTTGTTTTATTTAAATATAAAATAATTAAAATAATTTATTTTATTTTTTCAATATTTCTTAGATTATTAAATACAGTAGTTTGTTTAATTAGTATAGATGTTTTGTTTTATTTTATTATGTGTTAATTTTAATTAATTAATGTTTCCTTTCAATATTAAAGTTATTGTTATGAGCGTGCGTGGAAGTGTGTGTGTGTGTGTGTGTGTGTGTGTGTGTGTGTGTGTGTGTGTGTGTGTGTGTGTGTGTGTGTGTGTGTGTGTGTGCGTGCGTGTGCGTGTGTGTGTGTAAGGCTAGATATTATTATGAAAATAACCGATTTTTATGAAATTTGACATGCAGATCTGTTTTCGTGTATCTCGGGACCATTTTTAATTGAAAGTGGTTTTATTAATATTTTTTTGGTAAAAATTCCATAAAATTAAAAATTTCTGCTGTCAGCAATTAAAATGTGAATGGAATTTTGCACAAATTCTGTTTAAAATATATTCAAACAAAATGCATGGGTCAATTATTTTTAAAAATGAGTTTCTCAGCTATAGAAAAAAAGTTCAAAATCATATATTTTTCAAAATCGTTCCATAATATTTTTTTTTCCAAAATATAAAGCGATGATGTATTTTATCACTAATGCTTAGTAAAATTGAAATAAAAGAAATTTTATTGTTAACTAAAAATTAATTCAGGTGATATCTGGTTTCTTTTGTTTTCGATTTACTAGCCGAACATAAAGTTCTACAATTATAAATGTGATAAAATAATAAAACAAGTTACTTCTAATAATACGTAAAGTTTTTGTAATGTTTTTCACATCAAAGGTCGTTTATGGTATTGTAAAATGTGGTTATATTTGATTTTTGGAAAGAAAACTATATCGCAAGGAGTGAAAATTTAGAAAAATAAAAAATTGACAATTAAATGTGAATTGTGCAGTGAGAAAACAATTAAAGCCGCAAAAAGCAAATGTGGTTTATCCGCAAAAGCGACAGAACTTTTGCATAACAATTATTTGTACTCGTTGTTGCAACTTAAATTATAATTCTATTTGAGAGCGCTGTTGGTATCAGCTTTTAGAACTATTAACCCCTCGACTTCCGTTTCCTCAAAGGCGGCGGTTACGCTAATTATGGACGCCACATGAAGTTTGTAAGACTTTGTGAACTTCCATTTTGAAACTTTGCACCTTGTTTCCGCTCACCCGTGTTAAACCAGACCGTTTCCTTCGATACTGCTTTTGTCAAGTAAGATAGAGGTTTTTTTATAGACAATGTTTTATAAAAATTAGTATATGAAAAATGAACATGGCTGTAAACGTATTCTGTAAAAGTAATCTTTACATAGATACCTGTTCATTTATGTGTTTGTGCATGTTATCTAAGTTTAAAAGAATTGATTTCAATAAACTTTGGCTTATATCTCAAAATTGTTTTAAAATACTTTTCAATTAATTATTTCTTAATACAAAATTTAATGACAATAATGTTTTCTTTAAATCGGCTGTGATAAAGTAAACTGCACTAGAACCTAAATAAGTAAACTATATTAGCAAAACATATGTTTTTCTTACATTCTCAAAAAATAATAAGACTAGAAGCAATCAAAAAAACCTGGAAAAATGTATCTCAATTTTTACTGATGACAGCTACAGCAGATACAATTTCAAATATAGCAAATAAAACTGAACGAATTTAAATATTCTCATATATACTTTACAAACCAGAAGATCAAACCCATCCGACCAAGATCAACTCACATATAATTTCAAACCTAACTACCGCCTAAATATCTGGGTATGACGCTGGATGTCAAAATCAGTATCTAAAGAAGAAGAAGGTAGAACAAAACCTTAAATATAATTATGTTAAATATAGGCCCAAAATTGGTATTGCATCTCATTAGATATTCGGAATTAGACATTCACCATAAGCTTTTGTGCAAACAAATATTGAAAAATTTCTGGATTGGCTATGGTGCTGTACTAAGAAAAGCAATAAAACATGATTCATACATTAGAAAATAACGTTCTTCGGAACATCGTTAATAGAGCTTGTTAAGTCCGTAACAACAGAGACCCGAAGGTGGACAGTGTTGCGGAGGAAGTCATGAGATAAGCGACAGAACACAAATTGTGACTCGTTCAACATAGAGACATTGTAATGTTGCGTTATTGTGAACAATTCATAAATGCATAGAATAAAAGCAAACCATTTGGTTTCTGTGTATTTATTTGTAGTCCTTCATTGGATGAGACTCTAAGTTACTGTGACGATTATTTAAATGTAACTTACTTGTTAGTTGTAAAACGTATTTATAATATTATATTAAATAAAAAAATATTAAAAAAATAATATATTGTTTATTTAAGCATTGAAATTAATAAAATTGTTGTAAACAATTTTGTTAAACTTATTGTTAAAGAGTAAATAAAAAGACGTATTTTTTGGCGTTTGAGTGAAACTAATTTTATCGATTACTCAGGACACGCTGAGATAGAGAGAAATAAGAAAACAGATGAGCTGGCTACGAAGGGGTGCATTACACAACTTACAGGACCAAAACCGTTTTGTAGACTTGAAGAGAGCTACTTCAAGATGAAAGTTAAAGATATAAAGCAGACTATAAGATCTAAACTCTGGTGAGATAAGCGAGGTTTATGACAGGCAAAAGTGCTACTTGTGAACATTGACAGAAGAGCAACGATCTGAATTGAAGTTAGTAAAAATAAGCTAATAAGTCTGCCGGTCTTCTTTACGGGGCATTGCACCCTAAGAGACATCTTGGGTTTGTTGGTTTAGTAAAAGATCCAAAGATACTGGAGGAGGGAAGAACTAACTATGTATTACCTATTGGTAGACTGTAAGACGATTGCTATATGAAGTATTTTGGAAAGTTACCAACTCAAAATGAGGGATGTACTTGAATCCTTTCCAAATCCTGGACTTCATGAAGAGGCTAAGACTGGAAGAGATACTACAATTGATAGTTTCTGTAGTATAAAAAGGAGTCACAATAGATTTATAAAGGACGCAGTGTTTTCCCCCAATATTATTCAATTTTAACGCTTTTCTAAATGTATGCTAGAGTCTATCACTCATTTCACAGTGCTTGTTCTTAATATTCCAATGATGGAGACTTCATTACCTCATTTTTAAATAGATATTGGCTAAATTTTAGTTATAAACACATTTTATTTTATCAGTTATAATTCTTGAAGCAAGAAGTGACGATTATGGCTGAACGATTTGAAATATGTACATTCACCAAAAACATTTTTTTAAACGTCTGAGTATATATATTAATGATGTTATTTGGATATCAATCAAATACAGCAAAATAACTGGAAATGACCTTTCATGTAATATAAAGAAGAAAAGGGTTGTAAAGAAAGGGGTGTAAACTTAATATAAGGTTAAGGGGGATGCTCTGTATTGTAGGTAGGAAGTTTGAACTCATATACGTAAAAAATTGGCACTTTAAACAACAAATATTGAAGCCTATTTGGACTTATGGTGAACTAACTCTATCGCTATTCCAGATATAACGCCATAAATATAAAGATTCCAAAGTAAAAATAATCGTAACGGATATCCCGTGGTATATCCGGAATGGTGGTATCCATCAAGACTTACTAACTGAAGAAGAAAATCTGCCACCAGACAGCAACAACACCATGTAATGAGGACGCATCCCAGCTGTTCGACAACGTTGGCGCATTAAGAAGACACATGTGGACTAAGCCTGATCTTGCAGTCAAAACTAAGTAGGCACGCCAATGGGTTAACCTAGATTCTTTATTTGTGAATATTAGAAATAAACTGCTTGTTAAGTTTGCAACTAATTTCAGTTGCATTAATAATAATAATAATAATAATAATAATAATAATAATAATAATAATAATAATAATAATAATAATAATAATAATAATAATAATAATAATAATAATAATAATAATAATAATAATAATAATAATAATAATAATAGTAATAAAAAAAAAAAATAATAATAATAAACTCCGCCATTGCCGGTACCAAGCCCGGGGTTTCATCTCGCAACGGATGAAGAAGGAGGAGGGAGAGTAGTAACAGGGGGTCGTAAAAAACCGGGGTCAAAAAAATATTTGACTACTTTCACAATAAAAGAGCCAAACCACTTTGGTTTAGAGAAACAGAGAAAGACATAACAGAACTACAAATCACTGACACTATGCTCATGGACAGAACAGCCAAAACAATAACCAAGAACAAAAAACAACGGTTCCAAGGCAAAGTCAAATCTAGGCGAACAATCCAAATCTCTGACGAAGAAAGAAAAGCAAGATCACAACGAATGAAGCAATACTGGGCTACGAGGAAGGCACAGAACATTAAAAAGTGATTGATTTGGTGTACCCCAAAGTTTGGTGAAACAAATAAAGAGAGAATAATAATAATAATAAATAAATAATTTTATTGTTTTGAGAGAGTAAATTTTATGTCTAACGACTTTATATTAAGCTGTTCTATGCAGTATTTAAGTTATGTTT
Source organism: Callitettix versicolor (assembly GCA_022606455.1). NCBI lineage: Eukaryota > Metazoa > Arthropoda > Insecta > Hemiptera > Cercopidae > Callitettix > Callitettix versicolor. Next base: position 94,992,979 of record CM040186.1, read on the forward strand.
TAATATTAACTATGACAAAGACAATAAGGCTAATTTTGAAGTACTTATTCAAGACTGCTGAACACCAAACGATATTTTGATTTGGTTACATTTGGGTAAAATACAAACTGAATCAAAAATCGTTCACACTTGCTATGAATGTATTCCAGTATGCATTAAGAAGGAGCGGGTTTGTTGGATTTATTCACTTGTGAATTATTCAAACATAATATTACTTGGTTTGATTTATTTCGTTTGCCTTCCTCTCAAACATATATATACTGTATTGCATTCGGTATTTTTATGTGAAAATCACTATTTTGCCAGGAAACGTGCACGTATTTTTGATATTATTCAAATATATCAGTCAAAAAAATTGCTAATATCAAATACATATGGAAATATGCATTTTCTTTAGTATCAATTGTATATAGTTTTAATTTAGCAACAGGATCAGTGATTTCTTAAAAAGTTAATTTCAACGAAAATTGAGGTTCAAACATTTTTTTCGATCTGTATTGAATGCATTTTAAAATTAAAATATTGTGAATCAATTTACGTTGCTTGCAATCTATTGCTTTGATCTCATTATTGATTTCTTTTAACGTAGGTTTAAAGGTTTATGGAAAAAAATATGGAATTTAAATTTGTTTCTTCAAGTGTATAGGCCTACATTTCTTGTATTCTGGCTCTAGTACTTCTTTTATATTCTCGTTTTTTATTTTTTTTTATATGATATTTCTGGTCACCTTTTGCTTTTGTCACTATATAAATTATAGAAAATACAGTTATAGCAAAAAATAATTTTTATACGAGTATTTCAATGTTTCTATTCGTTTTTAATTTGTTTGAATTAAAAAAAAAGTTTTTCCTTGATGTGTTTGTATGTTTTATAGACATTACTGTAGTCAAAATCAAATTATTACAACAGTTTTATTAAATTTGGCTTGCACGTCAGGATTGGCCATGTTTCTGATTTATTTATTATTTACAAAAACAGTATTATAAAACCTTTTTATGAGAAATTGTTAGAAATGAAATTTTTATTTATTTAGATCTCATTTTCCTCAAATATGGTCTATAAAAAGGCTATTCAAACACGATGCATGACTAGTTATATTCACAAATTTTAGGATCATCAGATTTTACTAAAATTATTGTTGTACATGTTAACAAATTATATCTATTTTTCGGTTTTCTATCGATAAATTCCGAAATAGATATTTTGGAGAAAAAAATTTGTGAGAGAAAGTTTTGGTAATAATTATGCATCACTTAAGTTCATTTTAATGTTTTTTATTTACCTGCTCCTAATAATTACACCGTTATTAGTTAAATTACAGAAAAGGTCTTAAAATCCATACAGACAAACACGGAAATTTAATCAGCAAACAGTGCCGCCATTTTGAATGCGAGATATTAATTTTTGGAAATTGGAAAACCCTGCTTCATATGTGGCTTGGTTATTGAATTAAAATTTAATATTCCCGCCATGCCGGGAGAAACAATGTCAATAAAGTGTGATAAAGTAAAGCACCGTATCCTACCTCGATCTCTCAGCTCAGCTGTGATTTTCCCGCGAGAGTAGTTAATATTCCCGCCAGAACTGAGTTTATTTTACACCGTAGGAGGCATCGCTTGTAGTTTCATACCATTTCAATTTATTTTGATGAATACCGTTATAAAATAAATTTATTTTATAAACTTATTCTAGTTTTGTTTTATCGCAACTTATTTAGAATATATTGAAATCGTTTAAAAAAATTGCTTAATTTTACTGGATCGTCGACAAAAACAATGAAGTATTTTTTTTCTAAAAAACTATATTTTAGTGTAATTGCACTTTACTGCTTCCTTCAGTTCGATAACAGTACATGCATATTATATAAAAACCTTGTGTTGCTTTGTATCAGTATTTTTCATTGGTCGAAAAACACGTGCACGTTGTAACCGTTTATAATACACTCGAAATTAATATAAACGTTTATAATAATTTTTGTTAATATGGCTAGTTTCTAACGTGATAACCTGAAACTTACCATAGCGTATCAGCTGTTCAATGAAAACAGCTGATCGTTGCGAATTAGTATAAAACAACTGATGTTTTACTATAACCACAGTAAATAATATCTAAGCTAGGTTAACGTATTTATTTATTCTAACAAAACAAGATATTTTTGAACATATTTTCTAACTAATTATATATTTAGCAGAGATACCATTAACAAAAGCTTATTCTTTGTTGGTAACTCCACGATATACACTTTTCTAAACAACATTAAGTAAGCTAGCATTACTGTTGAGTTATTTTGTTAATAGCTTGGACAAGTTACTTACTAAGAAAAAAAATTCGAAAAACATTTTTAAAATGCAATCTTTCAAAAACAAAATTTAGGATTTAATTGTAAGGTTAATTTTAATATACAAATTGTTAAAATGATAGCATATATTCGTATTTATATCCTGATTACAAAACATCAAAACACTGATCAATTTACTCTTTAACAATCAACCATTTAAGAATCTTTACTGTTAGAAAAACGGTTTTATTGTTGAAGTACTAGCTACTAGAAACAAAAATAAATCAGAACATATTTGTTACTAATAGAAGGGAACGTAGTTTCGTACAGTGCAAAATTTTAACCAATGAATTTTGCAATTTTTGTCTAATTAATTTGAGTTCTTGTTTAAATGTTTTACTAATTTCAGTGACTTTATTATCTATTTTTTCTAAGCTGTAATTAAAATTGTAGTAGCTCATGTTTGTTAAAATAATGTAATTATTCATATTTTAATAATTAATATAATTAATAGTTCAGAGTAAATAAAAAATAATAAAAAGTACAACAGGAGAAGAAATATTTGTGAGGGACTGAAAGCTCGCTCTTAAAATATTCATAAATCACATCGTCATAGAGTTAATGGTCTTTGCAGCGGCTTTCGCCATTCCACTTAGTCTACCAAGGTCATGATTAATTGTGTATTTTCCAGTCAATGCTACACTTTACATACAATAGTGGGAAACCATTATATTATATTTCATTTTTTAACAGATTTTCCAGAATTAATTAACTTAGAAGCTGAAGGGTAAATATCTGTTTATCAAACAGATGTTTTCATATCTTCATATCAGAGGTAACTTCTACTTATTTATCCATTGTATCACTTCGAAAATGTTTTACGGATCTTATCAGACGATTTTTATTAAATTTTTGCTAAAGTGTAAGTAAAAAAAAATCAAAACTTAGAGGTTTTCAAAAAAAACCAGTTCAAAAACTATCAGAAAAAATTGAATGTTTGCCTAATCCGTCGAATTTACTCAAGTATTGCGTGAAGTATAATAACTGATCAGTTTTCACTTTGCAATAGAATGGATTTACAGTTTGTGATTAAAATAAAATAAATGAAACCAAACATTTACTTACTTCGTGAGGTTGTCTTGTTTTTTGTTGATATCGAATAATAAATTTATTTATAGAATATATCACCTTACAGATTGAATTTTGTTCCGATTTTGTTAAAACTGTGCGCACAAATTTATTATTTGTATTAGCTTCGGTAAGTTCTTTACTTAGCGATATCCGTTCATATTTTTCAAAATCTGTTAAAATTTTTTTTGAATAATAAAAATTCAATTTACATTAAAAAATCGTTCCACAGTAATTAGCGTTAAAATCTGTAGGCCAGGAATAATTATTGTTAATTATTTGACAGTAATGTGAAACACGGCAAAAATAATCGGACTATAATGGAGGCTAATTGTCTTACTTCAAATGGAGTGGAAAACTAATGTTTGCGTATCTTAACTTTATTTATTACAGTGATATCAGATTTTCAAAAAAAATATTTGTGATTTAAAAATATGATTTGTAGACATTAGTTTGTGTAAAATGTCAACATGTTTTTTGTTTCTAAATGTTCGTTTATATTTAGTAAATAGATATTGTTTTTCATAAATTCACTTCAATAACGTCAGGAAAACAGCTACGCAACAATATAATTTTTTGAGTTCAATTGTTCACTTCATTTGACTACCGAATCACACTGCACAACGTAAATGGAGGTTTTGTAAGGTGAAATTTTAAAAATGTCTGTTATTAAACCAAAAATAAAATTCATGTATACTGTTTTTCTCTTCTCTTTTATTTTAATTATGATAATTTCTTCGAAAACAAGACAAATTAAAATTCGTTTTATATTCTTCTTCTTTTCTGATAGGATTATTGTCACTATGTTCAGTATAATAATCTGGCTTTCATAGCTTCGTCAATTCTTCTTTCGTTGACGCGTTTCTGAGAACCTCCATCTTCAAAAACTATTTCTATACTGGTCACCAATATTATGGTTCGTCCTATTTATAACTATAAACTATATTTAGTTATATGTTATAAATAGGACGAGCCATAATATTGGTGACCAGTATAGAAATAGTTTTTGAAGATTTGATTGAAATATTATGGTTCGTCCTATTTATAACATATAACTAAATAAGAAGTTATAAATAGGACGAAGCTAATATTGGTGAAGGCAGATTATTATACTCAACGAAAGAAGAATAAAGCTCTAGACAAATTAACTGAAGTAGCTTAACGTAGCTAGTTTTTAACGAACTATAGTTATAACTTATAGCCTAACAGCTGTTCAACGAAATCAGATGTTCTTTACGAATTAATACAAAACTGATTTTTTAATACAGGCCTAATTACAAAAATTAAATTATCGATTTATTTCATACACTGAAATCTGTCAAGAGTTCTTAGTTTCCGAAGTGTATTGATTAACACGCGCTAGATCCCCGGCGCAAACACTAATTTTTAATTATAATTAATTTAATATGAGACTTGAGATACGTAAAATATACTATTTATATAAATATAAACATTTTCCTCGCATCACGCGACACTAAAAATCCAACAACAAAACCAGCACTAAAACATGATTCACTTTCAGATCGGATCTGTAGTCTCTGTGCAAATCCTATAGCACCTGTGCTGCACCCTCTTTTAGTCTCTTAAATAACGTTCAGCCTCTCAGTAAATTCTGAGTATAAAAGTTTGAAGAACAACAATTAGAAACAGAAAGGATTCGGTTGAGTAAAGAAACAACTTTTGACAGCTGAAACTTTCTAAATAAAGCTAAAATGTCAAACTGGGAACTGTGAAAGTTCGTGCGTTTAGACATTGTTCTCGACGAGTTAACTGACTTGAAAACAAACACTCCGCCATAATTGTTCTCTTTATGTTCGTTGAAAGCTACACATAAAGTATGTTTCACGATTGTTAGAAAACATTTTGTATTGTTCTTTAACTACTCGATAAAAACTATTTCAGTGAAAAAAATCTTATAAAAATATCATTATTAACAATTTTCCAATAAAAAAACAAGCCATAGAGATGGCTATTTGAAGAGTTACACACGCACGTACGCACACACACACACAAATAAAACTTAAACGCTTCTGACAAACTGATTTCAAGTTAGTCTTACTTTTTTCTTAATCGATAAAACTTCCATTGCTGAAAGTATCTGACATTGTCTTACTTAGTGTAAGATGTAGTTTTAAACAACAAAGTTCTATTCATCTAACAATACTATAACAAGAAAGTTGAAGGCATCTGCTTAGTAAAATTCACTGCCAGTGGCATTTTATAATAAAGTGGATTTTAAGTTTTCAGTTTTTATGCAGTCAACTGACATCTTTATTTTAACAAGTTTTGAAAGTCACGATTGATCACGTTTTGCTCGGTAAAACCAGTCAATAATTTAAATTCTTTTCAGGTCAACATTAATTTAGTTTAGAAGTAAGGCAAATCAATTTAATTGCAATTACTTGTTTTATTTTAATAGGTCCACTGCCATTCCTAAATCAAAATATTTGAAAACTTTTAAAATTAATAGTTCATTTTGGAAAGACTTTTTTTCGATATTCAGTACTTACAAAATTTTCACGAAAGATAAAAACTTTTTAAAGTGAAAGCTTTTCAAACTCTCCTAAAATCTAAAAATATATTTTACAAATTTAAAACTGATGTAGTCTGACAACCTGTTTTACGAAATCTCAAATCAAGTTGTAAACAACTTTTGAACAAATATACAATAATAAAAATGTAATGTACAGTACAAAACAGTAATAATATAAATTATACTTTAAAATTAATATTAATTATTAGAATTATTAAAATTCAGTATAAATTGTTTTATTATATCTAGAAACCAATATTAAAATATTTATACAGTTTAATGTGCGATACCCAAGTTTTAGACCAAAACCCTGACATTGCATTTTATACAGGTTTACCCAGTATATGTTAAATGCAAGAATAGCCATTTCTTTTACATTGGTAGCTTCATTTCCAACTGTTACTTATCAATAAAAAACGTAATATTTCCTGAAGTGTTACAAATACTTAGTAAATCTATGTCCAAATCCCAAAAATTGATACATTTTTATTTTTGATAAATAACCCTTAATTATGAAAAAAATTAATAAATGGTGTTTCAGTACCATGACTGTTGTAAAATGACTACTAACATGACTGTGACATGTTGTAACATGACTAGTAACATACTGTAACATGAATAGTAACGTGACTGTAACATACCGCAACATGACTAGTAACATCATGTAACATGATTAGTAACTTGACTGTAACATACCGTAACATGACTAGTAACATATTGTAACATAACTAGCAACGTGACTGTAACATACCGTAACATTATTAATAATATATTGCAATATAACTAGTAACGTGACTGTAACATACCGTAACATGAGTAGTAACATAATTGTAATATGACTAGTAACGTGACAGTAACATACCGTAACATGACTTGTAACATATTATAACATGACTAGTAACATATTGTCACATGACTAGTAACATTTTTTAACACATTGTAACGTGACTGTAACACATTGTAGCATGACTAGTAACATGACTGTAAATATCGTAACATGACTAGTAACGTAACTGTAACATACGGTAACATGACTAGTGACATATTGTAACATGACTAGTAACTTGACTGTAACATACCGAAACATGACTAATAACATATTGTAGCATGACTAGTAACGTGACTGTAATATATTGTAACATGACTAATAACGTGACAGTAACATGTAACATGACTAGTAACATGACTTTAACATATTGTAACATGACTATAACATATCGTAACATGACTAGTAACTTGACATATTGTAACATGGCTAGTAAAATGAATGTAACATATCGTAACGTGATGTAAAATATTGTAACGTGATTGTAAAATATTGTGATATGACTAATAACATGACTGTAACATATTGTAACATGACTAGAATCATAACTAATATATTATAACATGACTGTAAGATATTGTAACATGACTTAACATATTGTAACATGAATAGCATGTAACTATGTTGTTTAGTAGTTAGAAATTTAAGAATCTGAAAAAATTGTCAGTTAAGAAGGAAACTAGAAGCGGCAAACTAAAAAAAAAAAAAAAAAAACTGCAGAATGAAAGAAAAACATAGGTTTTACAATCAATTGTAAATAGTATAGGACTTTAAAAATGTGCTAAGTCACGTAAGCAAAACATAAAAAAATACTAACAGTTTCAGTAAGTTAACGGCAAAATGATTTTAAATTCAAAGCAATTTTTCAGTCTCATCGGCACAAATACTGCATACGCTTTCCGTTATTGGTTAAGCAAATTTGGATACTGTATGAGGGTGATGATACAAAATATAAGGACAAGGGTCGCAAAGGGAAATCCTTACATTTTTTCAACAGATAATCTACGTTGATTTACGATCAAACTTTCTTTATCTTATAAATTATTGTAATCACAGATCAGTATAAAGCAGTATAAGCGAGCACGGTTGTCTTTTATTATTAAAATATTAATTTGAGTGTGCTTAATAAATGTCACAATAAAGTCTTTGTTTGTTGTCGTAGTTTATATATTAATTAATAAAATAGTACCAAAAAGTGTTTTAAAATGTAATTTACACAAAACGTTCGTCGAATTCAGTAGTACTGCGTATAAGAGTTGCTAGTGTCAATTTGTATAGATTCTCAGTAAGAATACTGAATAAGTGAAGTATAAATGTAAAGTGTAACAATTTATCTTCCTAATCGATTCATCGTTAACAGTACTTCTCTTCGTAATCTGGAACTGGTGACATCTGAATATTACTCTAACCTCACATCAATAATAATAGTGATTGGCAATGTAATATTTTTTTTATAATAAGTAAAATTGTTTGAACCAAATCAACACCATCTTGGTTCCCACAACGTATCAAGGAACCGCCAAGAGAAAAATTGTTCAATATATTTTGAATTGTAATAATAATTAATAAAATTGAATGTCAATTTGTATTTAAAATAATTGTTTATAAGCTATTGAATACGTTAATCATAAACGCTTTAAATATTTCCATACGTTTTCAATAAATTTTAACAATTCATGCAGTAAATAACGTTTTATTATAAACATTAAAGCCCAATGACGTGTTTATTATAACAATTTGGGCCTACAGTAAAAGCTGTAGTTCATATAAAAACGGACGCCCAACTTGGCGGCTGAATATTATATAGGCCCTTGTTCTTCTTCAGCAACTCTTTTTGTGTCAGTTGGATTTTATTGTGTGGAACTGAACAGACAAAAAGCTACTGTTCTAGTTTATTTGTTTAACCTAAACCAGCCATTATATATAGGGTGGCGAGAAGGCTGCGCAAAGGGTTCGGCTACTGAGAATGAAGAGGGCTCTTTGTATAACGCGTGATATCTACAATAAGAGATGTATGTCGACGCACACAAAAATCAGACACTACAACACAGTCATAAAACCGGAGGTATTATATGCAAGCGAGACGCTAGCACTCCACATAAAAGCTACCATGGAGGATATTTTGAAAGAAGAACGCAAAATCTTGAGGAAGATCCTTGGCCAGAGATTAACAGAAGATGGATACAGGTTTCACTCCCGAAGACCACAGAGAAGATATCGAACCTGGCAGCAGATATCAGAAGAAGGAGGCTTCGGTTCTATGGACTCCCTACAACGAGACTTGCCAACAGAATCCTTAAGTATATACAAGGTGTCAAATCAACAACGTCGTGGATCGCACAAGTCAGAATAGACCTACATGACGCAGAAATAGACTCGACAGACGTTGAAGACAGGAACGCATACAGGAGAAAGATGCTCGGTTGGTAGGTCCCAGAGAATGAAATCCCAAAGAGAGCAGGGGTAAAATGGACGGAGGAGCGGAAGAGGATCCATGGGGACAGCATGAGGGAGGTGTGGAGGATTAGAAGGAACAAGACATGAGTCGGAGTGCTTTGCGTGATCCAACAGGGTCTATGCGCAGATAATAATAATAATAATAATATATATATATATATATATATATATAATTCTGAAACAAAACATTTTGTAACAATTACATTGGCTTGTTTGTTTTTAAAGATATTGTTAAAAATATCATTTTGTTTTTCAAGATGAAGTTGTTTTCGAAATACATAATCTATTTTCAGAATGCATAGGTAAAACTATCCTTCATTGTAAATTCAATCTCTTCTCTCTGTCAGTATGTCGTTCCTTGGTAACACACCTCCTCCCGTAAATGGTGTAAAGAATCGTTATAGAAAAAGGCAAAGATTGTCCTTGTAGTTACACAAACCCTGAAAAATATAGAAGTAAAGTAACAAAAAAAATATTAGAATTAGTTAAAGGAAAAATGTGAGGGGTACACTTTTTAAAATTTTTTCTTTATCTAGTGTGGGATATCTAAATAAGGAATTTGAATAAGATAGAAGAATATGAATAAAATTTAGAACAATTAAATGTACTGAATATAAATAAAAAAATAGAAAAATACATTCAAACTAACTCAAAGAATAAATCCACGGCTTATTGATTCACTTCATTACTGGTAACATTAAGTCAGCGAAACATATTTTGAATTGTTGAATGTTTTAAATTCATTTGCATTGAGAATACCAAAAGCGATGAACAACCAGAATCTTGAAAACAAAGGAACAAAAAGAAAAAAGGATTTAGATTTGCAGTAAGTAGGTATGTATCAGGAATAAAGTCATTAATTTATAATCAGTGATTGCTTTAAAACTTGAACGGTAAGTTGTAATATTACTCTATTCTCAGCATGATGCCACCATTTTATACAATAATTAATTTTATGCGTATTATTGTTTCTATTTACTAGTAAAAATCACTGCCTTCTATTGAAACCTTGCTCGTAGCTGACAATTTATAAAAAATAATGATAAAAATCAGCTGATTTATCGTAAAACACACGGATTCAGTATTCATATAGTAGCTCATTTGACAGTCATGGTTAATAAATATTGTTTTCTGTATAAATTTTTTTTAAAATATAATACTTTAAATAATAAAACTGATAGATTTTTCTTTTAATTTAATACTGTTGATTTAAAGTTTAAATATAGTACATTTACTACGTACAAGATATTTATTTGTGTAAAAGTTCTTTTGATACGAATTATTTTTATGTTATAAAACATAGACTTGTGTTACACAAATTGACATTGTGAAGTGATTAATAACCATTTTATTTTTAAAAATTTTGTAATATCCAACATAAGATTATAAAATACATACCTTCTCAAACGAAAAGTTTTCCATTTGTTTTGACGTCCTGCATTTGTCTGCAATCATGAAGAATTTCACGTATAGAGTCGTAACAATGTAATCTTTTAACATGACATTATTAAAAGTTGTTTTAATAATTACCTATTTCGATTTTATAAACGATTAAATAACTTTATATTTCATAATAAAATATGTTTGTTCTGCAATCAGACCAGACAATCTTTGTTGAATTTTGTTACAAAATATAAAATTCTGTTTAAGTTTTTTTCAAAGTGATAAATAAGGTAGTTAGCATTTAGTCTTGATACTATGGAATTACCAAAAAGAGAAATAACCTCATTCATACATAAAATATTGTTATCGTATAAAATTTGAATTTTGAACAATAAACCAATTTAGGTTTAATAAACAAAGTTAAAATTAAAAAAAAATAAGATTTTTAAAACTAATCTGACAAATACATTTGATTGTTTAATCGTATGCCATTTTGTCTAGTAGATTGACAATAAAAGTTGTTTTCTTTTTTTTTAATTCTGCGCGAGAATTTTGGTGAAATGCAAAATAATTAAGCTAGATAAATATAGATATTCCAGAAGTGGATTTAGCCATTTTTAATCAAAGTATTAAGTGATTTTTTTCAAGTTTTTTTTTCGTTTCCAAGGCTTAAGAAATGTAAATATTGAAAAAAAATCGTATTTTAGACGATTTTAATGCTTTTTTCTATTTACGAAAGAGACACTAAAGACTACTATGAACAATTAACCATACGAAGATATAATTTTAATGAAATTTACCAATTCGGTTTTTTAAAGAAATATAAATAAAATAAAAAAACCTTCGTATAAAACCTACCTTAATTGTAGTGTTTATGTTCAAATATAAGAACATTTTTTTAAAGTTCTAGATGGTTTTTGAAACGAGAATAAATTATTATGTAAGTGACAATTTTGTTTTTGTATATTTTTTGTTCTTGTAAAGATGAATTGTTTTAGGGCCATTTAAGTACATGATCTACATTAAACATTAATTACAAATGGTTGAACTATTTCCACGTACAATAACGTTAAGTATGTAATAAATTGTTTATGATGCATTAAAATGTTAAAAAACGTGTCAAATAATGTTTGCAAGTCAAATCGCACATAATTACATAATTTTACTACGAGTGTATTTTTAGGTACGTGTTTAATTATTTATCATCGTAATTGTGTTGTAGAGGTACACATACTTAAACGTATCATGTTGCTTGGTAAATAATAAACAACTTCTCTTCTTCTTTTTGTCAACTTCATTGTAAGAATCTCTTGTTTGTAAAACGAATTTTTTAATTTCAATTTAATTAATAGTGAATATCAAATTGTGTATGGAAGACTTTTAAAAAATCTAACAGTTGAATGTAATAATAAATTTAAATATTTTCAATAAATTTTGTTTAACTGTACAAAATGAAAATTTTCAGTACGTAAAGTATAATATAATTCAAAGGCTTGAATAAAAGCTGAAAAACGTAAAAGCAAATGTGATTTTCTTCCTGTGTTTAATGGCCTGAAAACTATTAGAAGATTGTTATAAATTGGGGTTAAAAATAAAAACCAAAATATTTTAGTTGACTTTTGATAGTGTGTTCGTACAAGCCTCTTAAGGAATAACAGTTAAAAATTAATTATGAATATTTTTACTAAGATTTGACTGTATAACGTAGATATTAAAAGTTAAAAAACACAAAGAAATAAACTTCTTGCTTTGGTTGTTTCAATTTTTGGTTAAAATTATCAAAAGTATCTTTTGATAATTTAATTTAAAAGTATAACAGTATCTTTTTTGGTTAAAATTCTATCAAATGTTAAACTGTTTATTTAATAGATAACAAGTGGAATACATACGTACAGAAGGGAATTAGGAAAAAAATGAAAAAAAAAATTATCTAATAAAACATTCTTTTAGGGGATCGTGTGAATACGTTTTTGGAGGAATGCACAATTTTCGACTAGAATATGAATATTCGAACACTTTGGGAGATAATAAATGCAAAAAGGTTTAGTATCACCCAACATGCTCGTAGTGAAAAAAGGTCGACGAAATTATTGGTGTACCAATCAGTTCCTAGGTGGAAGTGAGGCTTATTTGGTAACGACAACTCAACAAGAATACAAAGGCAAATCCATCCGGAAACAGGCATGGCACTAGGAAGCAGTAAGAGACATCTGCTGGTGGATTTCTAAATTAAAAGTAAGCAAAAATATAGATATGTTAATCTGAAGTATTGATCATATTAAACTTATGCTGTAAATATAAAGAAACAATTGCTGCCTATCACTAAATTTCAATGAGTAAAGCTATAAAATTGAATAATAACTAAACAAGTACATTATAAAATTTATGATTAAGAGTTTGTAGAAGCTGTTGGCCATTTTATTGTTATTCCTTATAAGATTGAAATTAATTAATTAAGTTACATATTACTTCGCTATTTAATACAAAAAACTTATTTTTGATATCTCGTAATAAACCTTTAAAAGCCCTGTTTGTTCAGATGTGGTCTGCTTTTTATATTTTGATTTTTTTGAAATTTAAAAGACTTTGCTATACCTTTAAAGCAAATCATATTTACAAAACGTTAATAACGGACCATATTCCTACTTACAAGACTTTGAAATTGTGATTTCAAATATAATCGTTATTACATGTTAACAAATAGCTGAGTATTATGTATCGTTAATTGACATTAGCTAATAAGTGCTATACTTACTATACACAGAGCTTATACCTTGTACACCGAAGTTTCTCACATATTGATCTTACTTTAAAAATCAGGTATTGAAGCTATCAGTATAAAATATTATAGAAAATCAGTCTAATTTTCAGTATAATATTTGGACCTTAAATATAAGTACATCATATAATACATTATTGCATATAATAAAAGGGACTTATTTTATTTTCATGCTATATCTATTACATCCATTAAACCGTATTTTCCGTCGACCATTCGTTTCAGTAAAATAAAACAATTACTTTATTTTAAATTATGTTAAAAATAATAATATGAAATTATTAATGTATTGTTTTTTAAAAAATATTTTACATATTTTTATAAATAGACTTCACACAAAATCTCTTATACTGGTACTAAAAAATAGCCTTTATATACAAAAACTGCCTAAATACATGTTTCGGTTGATTGTCAAAATTTAATTCTTTTTATCTAATTAACGTAATGTCATAGATAAAACTTAATACAACTCATTACTCGTATCATTGTAAATTTTCATAATTTTTATGAAACAAACACGTTTTGTATTTGATTAATTTAACTGGTGTTTTAAAAAAAATTAAATTAAATTTCTCAGTTACTCATTGCATGCTGACGAGGTAAGTGTGAGTGACATTATTTATGGTGATATTGTTTATGTTATATTCAATAAAAAAGTTCTATATAATAAACAATAGTGAGTAGCAATGCAGTATAGATATTCACGTTTATTTGTTTTGTAATAATTATGAAATCACGAAACGTAAAAAGTTATAGAAACTTCGTGGTGTTAAAGTGCATCTTTAATTTTTTAAATGTATTTTATTATTTGCATTTATTAATAATTCAAAAAATATCAGTCAATAAAACTGCGTAAAAAATTAATAAAGCTGACAATGTTGTTTTGTGATGGTTAAAGACAATTAAAATAAAAATAAAAAACAATGGCGCAAAAACATTTTTCTGAATAAAATACTAGCTTCAAGTAAACAAATATAAACCAGTTTTATATTACATTTAAGCAATAAAATAAACATTAATATCTGGATTTTTTCAGAATGGGAATATTAGCGCTGCTGCTGGTTTTGGGTTTATCCTGCTCCGTTAACGCCGGGAAATGTAAGTCTCCGACACCAATGAGTAACTTTTCCAAACAAAGAGTAAGTATATTTATGTACTCTCTTCAATTTCTAACTATCAAAATTTTTATTTTAGTACATCTATTTTTATTTTGTTAGGACAATTTTTAATTTATATTTTTGTAGTGTTAAAATCTAAAAACTATGAAAATCACTGAATAAAACACGAAATGTGGAGAGGTAAGAAAAATAATTTTTAAAATTTGTTGTTAAATGATTACATATGTGGATTTGAATTCATATTAAAAATTAAAACTGAATGAAATGAAAAATGTATTAATATTTTTCCATGTAATAAATTTTACGTTACGGTAGTAAAAAACTATTTTCATTATTAACAAGCTAAATACCTAAAAATACTCATTTAAATAATGCTTAACCGAAAAAATCTTGTTAAATTATGTTATTATTTGAAATAAATTCTTAACGTGTTTGTTTTTTTAAGTTTACAGGTACCTGGTATCAAGGTACGTTTGAGGCTTTGAATCCAATTGAATCGGAATTTTTCGAAAAGCAAGATGTGCATTAACAACTTTCTACTCAGACAGTGGAACAGAAAACAGTAAATGGAGTTTGTTTACGTTAATTGGGTCAGTTGGATTTCTTTAAGTATTTTATTTATTTTACATCACCATACATTCGTTTATGTGAAAAAGTATTGATTACGTTTATTTGTTATTGTAGTAATTATTTACAAATTCAAAAGTATTATAAGATTTTACATTAAGCAATTATTTTACAGAAAAAGGCAACTAAACTTTAATTTTAACAATACATTAATTGACTTTTAATTAAATCTCGGATTAAAAAAAAAGTCCTATTTAATTATGTTTTATTTAGATTTGTGCCATAAAAATATATCTAATGTGTTCGCTCGCTTTACACATTTATGAAATTGTAGAATTAACTCGTTAGATTTGATTGTAATTTTTTCATATAGAAGATGTATTTCCCTTAATTGAACGCTTCAAAAGAATATTTCTTATTGTTATCGAAACTGTACGTTTGTGGAGAAGAGAAAATCCATTTGAATCACGTGCGTCAACAGATTTAACAATAATAGAGAAGTGCCTCTTAAAGCAACGCAACAGACGTAATAACAGCAAATTCTAATCCCTTACCGCATGTCCCGTGACAAAGAAGTAATTCTCCATTGATACTTCACTTCAAAGCTAGACTTTAAACATGACTTTTATTCTCTGCCTTCAAATCTCCAGACTTGACATCATGCAACATTTTTTGGAAGTGAAACTGTTTGAATACTGAATGATCATTGTAACCAATCGTATGTGCGTACTACCATTAAATATAAACGTAATACATGTACAGCCACCATTATAAAAAGTGTGTTAGTTTTTAGCGGTAATTGCATTATCTGGCGCTACGAACGCTGCATGCTGCAAGCAGAGTGGTAAAGACGTTTGGGAAAATAAACAGTCTACTGTCTATTTACTGCAGTTGAATATTTTGCCGCAAGATGCATCCAGTAGCGGTAGCTCACATAGCTCTCATAAGGGTTATCATTATAATACGTTTATATTCAGTCGTACATTTCGTTTAAAATAGATTTATGTAGTAATAAAATACTTTTATTCTATCAATATGATCAACAAAAGCAAACTTATTAGAATGTGTAATAGACTATGACCGTCCAGCTGTGAATCAAGTTGACAATTTCTCTTCCTCATTCGATAAATAAGCGATTTATGGATTAAAATTTAGTGATAATATCGTATGTTGTCCCTGTATATAGTGCAAAAGCACATTGACACAGCTAGTAATATTTATAAGCATAATTTTTTTTATAATGTTACCAGGTCTGGAAATGTTAATTACTATTTTTCTTTTTCTTCTTTTTATTACTATTATTCATTTACATCACCTCCTCCATCTACCCTGCCCACCTCTTTCTTCTCAATTTAATCTACCCCAACATCCTCTTCCTTTACCTTTTCCTTGTACTTATTTTCACCTTCTTCTTTGTATATCTCTTTTCTATATACTTTATCCTACTATTATTTTTTTTCTTTCTTATACTCTTTTACAACTCTTTTTTCTTCTCTTCGTCTTTTCTTCCTTCTTCATTTTTCAACTAATAATACTTGGTTCTTCTAATTTTTTCTCTTTTCATCTTCTTTATCCATATTTTTCAAATTCTTTACTTCATGGTACAGGTATTCATGAAGAAGTTTATTTGCTTCCTCATTTAACATCTCTACTTCCTCTACACTCATAAAATGTAATGCATTTTGACAATCTCTTATTCTGTAATGTTTAAACTTAGTAGTAACATTATGTAATGAAATAAAACATTTAATTCTTTTAAAAAAATCATTTAAATATAACAGCAGCGTTTCCTAGTCTTGATAAAGACCCTAAATTAATTCTAACCTTATTATTTCTTACTTTTAATCAAATATTACGTTGTACGAGTATTTATGCCTTTTTTCAAATTTCATTATTATATAATTCAAAAGACGTTTACATTTACACTAATATTTAAAACTAATTTTTAGGGATAATGTTTTTGGGATGAATGGAACATATTATTTGCCTGATCCAAATTCGGGACTGTTAAAATTATTCTGTAAGTATATGTAAATTTATAATTATTAAATATAATTAAATGTTAATTGTTCTGATATTACTAAATTAATTTTCGAAACAAAGATACAAATACTGCATTTAGCTGACAATGTTAGCACACTTCAGTCGAAAGTGATTTTTATTTGATTTAAGTGACTGTATAAATAGTTGAATTTGATCTTTCGGTACGAAGTAAAAACACTAATGCCTCAATGCATAGATTTTAACGTAAAGATTTATATCTTTTTTATATTTTTTATATTTTCCTTTTGTTTTAGTTATTTTTCATATTATACAATAAATGAAAAAATTAAATTCTGTTACGTTTTTCTTTTAAACTCAGTAAATAGCAAAACAATAGTCGATTAGGCTTGATAAAAAATGATTGTGCATTTTTTAAAATATTTTTCAATTCACCTTAGATGCAGCGGGTAACTACACGTACGACTTCACAGTGATGTGTTCAGACTTCATTACTTATGCTGCGGCCTACGCATGCGCAGAAATCACACCGGATTTTACGTCAGGTAATACTGGCATTTTTCAATTTACTTCCGTATGATCAAACCTGCGTTGTATTACTTAAAACATATCTAAAAGAAGGTAGGAATTAATCATTAAAGAGTAAACACTGAAAGCAAACCTTCTCTGTCATAAAGTTGATACTATTCATACAGTAAATAATAGCTTTTACTTACATTTTTTTATAAAGGAGTATACTTAACGAAACTAAAATTTTAGATGAATGGTGATTACTCTTAAAATGTATCAATAAGCAATCCCTTAACAAATGCTACAGATATTAATGTACAAATTAATGAAACTTATTTTGTTATTATAGTTTATTTATTTTTTAAAAATAAATAATAATTTAAAATATAATAATTTGAGTACATGCCAATTTTATATGCTTTATTTAATATAGTGCATATAAAATTAGTGCAGAGCGATATAAATTAATATTAACCCCATTTCAATAAAATTCAATTCAAAAAATTGAATATTAAATTAAAACTTACAATATGTATTTTTCTTCAACTACCCTCTGCTTCTTGCTTGATCTTCAGTCCTCAGGCTCTTTATGACCACTGCGGCGAATCCTGCAATAGCCCTCTACTTTCTGACTATATTTCATTCCACATATAGGTTATGTAAAAGTGAAAAGATCTAGCAATAATCACGGCTCGCGACTTTAACTTTGACTTGAGCAAGCGAAATAACAACAATATTTGTTGATAACTTACAATTTTTCAAAACTTTTAAGTTTGCCTTCAAAAAAGCATTAAAATCTGAAAATATTTCCATTTAAAATTACAACAAAGATAAAACCTGACCGATATCACGTTGATTTTCATATCTTCAACTGAATGTGATAATGACTAATTAATGCAGATTTTTCTATTTGATCAAGTTAGTGGAACCAAATTTTTAGGAAAACGCAAAAATTGCGTTTTTAAAAAATTTGAGAAACTATTTTGGCTACCCTTTTAGAAACTGAAGATTGTATTTTGCTCTAGCTGCTAATTTCAAAATTTCTACTGAGGTTCTAAACAAAGACAGCCGCATCAACAGCTCATTTTCTAATAGAAATTTGGTACTACAATTATAAAATACACACAGAGAAGAAAAAAATTTCGTCGTAGGACAGCGTTGACAAGTTAATGTCTCTTATTCGTGTGTGTGTGTGTGTGTGTGTGTGTGTGTGTGTGTGTGTGTGTGTGTGTGTGTGTGTGTGTGTGTGTGTGTGTGTGTGTGTGTGTGTGTGTGTGTGTGTGTGTGTGTGTGTGTGTGTGAGAGAGAGAGAGACTTACATATTTATATTTTGCTAAAAGTTAAAATTGATTATTTGGAGCATTCAACCAAAAATATTTAAAACTTCATGAGTTACAAAATAAGGAAAATGAAAGTTTAGAATAATTTCTAAATAGTTCTGAAGGTAAAAACACACTTCTAATGTTACTTTTATTTGCGTTGTTTCCAGAATACGTCTTTTTCTATTTGGGAGATTTGTCTACGTTTAACCTAGTAGCGTCTAACCAGAATATCCAAGATTGCTTTAAGGATATCGGCATGTCGTTGTCTGAAATGAGCAGAATACCTTACAACAACTGCACGGCTGATTATTTTAAATTAAATACATTAACTAAGCAGAAGCCAAAATAAAATATATACATATTGCAATATATGTAAACGTTTACCGAATAAATTATTACTTGTATATTTTACGTGACATTTAAAACTTATATAAACATGAGAGTTAATTTTCTGTGGTCTGTACAACTTAGATTATAAAAGTAATTTATATATTGCAGTAAATTATATATTCTACAATACCCTCTCGGTTGCTGTAGTCAATTTATATATTTATTGTGTCTGTTTACAGTAATAGATAAAAACAATTACTGTTGAACATAATCTACAATAAAATCAAAAATTTTGAGAGTATGGATCCACTTATGTTCTTAAGCGCCTAAGGTGAAGCCTAATCATGCAACAAGAACATAATAATAATAATAATAATAATAATAATAATAATAATAATAATAATAATAATAATAATAATAATAATAATAATAATAATAATAATAATAATAATAATAATAATAATAATAATAATAATAATAATAATAATAATAATAATAATAATAATAATAATAATAATAATAATAATAATAATAATAATAATAATAATAATAATAATAATAATAATAATAATAATAATAATAATAATAATAATAATAATAATAATAATAATAATAATAATAATAATAATAATAATAATAATAATAATAATAATAATAATAATAATAATAATAATAATAATAATAATAATAATAATAATAATAATAATAATAATAATAATAATAATAATAATAATAATAATAATAATAATAATAATAATAATAATAATAATAATAATAATAATAATAATAATAATAATAATAATAATAATAATAATAATAATAATAATAATAATAATAATAATAATAATAATAATAATAATAATAATAATAATAATAATAATAATAATAATAATAATAATAATAATAATAATAATAATAATAATAATAATAATAATAATAATAATAATAATAATAATAATAATAATAATAATAATAATAATAATAATAATAATAATAATAATAATAATAATAATAATAATAATAATAATAATAATAATAATAATAATAATAATAATAATAATAATAATAATAATAAATAATAATAATAATAATAATAATAATAATAATAATAATAATAATAATAATAATAATAATAATAATAATAATAATAATAATAATAATAATAATAATAATAATAATAATAATAATAATAATAATAATAATAATAATAATAATAATAATAATAATAATAATAATAATAATAATAATAATAATAATAATAATAATAATAATAATAATAATAATAATAATAATAATAATAATAATAATAATAATAATAATAATAATAATAATAATAATAATAATAATAATAATAATAATAATAATAATAATAATAATAATAATAATAATAATAATAATAATAATAATAATAATAATAATAATAATAATAATAATAATAATAAACATGTCTAGGCCAAAGTTAAAATAATAAAAACTAAGAAAATCACTCAGGAATCCTGAGTAGCCAAGACCGGGAATGAACCTAAAAACTTACACGTGAGCAGGAAACATTAAAACCCAAAGAAAGCGGAAACGGAAGCATTAGTTTTCTTGGTAACTTGTGGTTTCTTGATCGCAAAAAATGTTTTTTCGGTTTGTATCACTTAGAGAATCAGACTTTAGTTTTTTATATTCTATGGCTTATGTTCTTGTAAAGTTGCATGTTTAAGTTAGGCACTTGAAAATGAGACTTGATAAGTAATTTTGAGACCTCGTGCTTTGATTTATTTACACAAATGATGGAACATGACCGAATAAACCGTAATAATAACATAACTATTAATGCATCAATAAAAAAATATTATCAGAATCTAGAAACAAATTTTTTTTTTCTTAATTAAGATTTAAAAAAGCTTAAATTTAACATAACCTAAGACCTTAATATTTCCTGTGAAATTATACATATTAAATTATACAAATTAGTATATGTACATTTGAAGGCACTAAGGATAAATTTTATGTATTTATTTAATAACATAAACTGGTTTTGATAAGTTATACTAGTTTTGTATTTGTATCGCTTGTTCCTGGACCTGAAGATATTTGAAGTGATAGCGATCGATACGATTGTATTGAGCACCTTGGTACAATACTTAATTCAAAACTTAGGAATTCTTTACAATTTCTACAAGAAAAAATTGTTGCTAAAATATTTGTTCCAATTGGCTGAGCCCAATTTACGCACTTCATTAAAGAATGTCATGCATACCTGTTTAATCATCAACTATATACACATAACATACAATCAAGTTTTTAGATTTACAGCCACATTATCTGAATCAGATGATTTTTAAACAAAATAACCATGATATTTAGATATTTAAAAATTGTTATTTCCCCGTTAAATGTAAATCTGTATGATTTAAACCGTAATATCTTAACGTGAATTAAATAAAAATTGTTTTTTTCATTTATGCCTTTGTTAAATAATTATTTTGGAAATTTTGAATTTTATTACTTATCATTGAAAGTACAAACATATTTTTACCATAATCAGCGATGTAATCAGTAATACCAAACTATTTTCTGAAAGTAAAAACGTAACAAATAATTGTATAAGGCAGTATTTTAAGTGCCCTATTTGTGATAGCATTTATTTGACAAATTAGTTTAAACATTATGTAATAAATACAACTAATTTTTTATCAACAATAGGTTTTTTTCAGAAACAATAATTTTACACTGGAAGATAAGCCTTTCCTGCTTCTAATCTTCTAATTTAGAACTAATGAATTTAAACGGTATGTGTTTTACTGTAAGATTTCCAAACATATATTATGAGGAACAATCTCTATTGTGAGACAGATTCAGTAAAAATAAACTCTTTTATTTAAAAAACTCAAAACTCTTTGTTTGGATTTTAAAGATAATGTTTGATATAGCGTGAATAATAAAACATTGCAGATAACACGTTACAAAAACGTAATATTATTCTCAATTAACATAACACTAAACATAACCTGATTTCTTCATTAATACATCAACATTAATAAACTTACAAAAGCATATTTTTGCATATTTAAAATGTAATAATCTGTACACGCAGCACATGTTGTACGAAAGCTATATATTTAGTGGAAATTTAAATAATTACAGACCGCAGCCATTACGATAGCCAACACTGAGTGTATCAGCTGGTAATGTATAAGTGCAATAAAAAGTGACATTGTTCATGTTTGGACTTTTATTACTCTGTTAAATTATTTATAACAGAGTATAACACACAGCAACGTTTAAATATCATGAATATTCAAAACATAAAAGTATTAATAGATATGGGTTACAAGATCTGATAAAGTTATTACAACAAATGGGTTTGACATAAAGCTGAAAAGTAAGCACACAATTTTAAAGCTGCAATTTGTTGAAAAATTAACTATTAGAGCGGATTATAGTGGTAAGATTCAGTCTCGGGAACATAAAATTAGTATCGATCCTTATCTTATATATATCAGCTTAAGGGAAAAGCCAACGGTAATAACTAGTTCCAATTTTAGATCAGGGTTATAGCACACTGAAAGCTATCCTTACGGCTGAGCTTCAACGTCATTATAAGAGTTTATCATTATAATAATAATCTTACTTATGATGATGATGATGAAAATAATAATAATAATAATAATAATAATAATAATAATAATAATAATAATAATAATAATAATAATAATAATAATAATAATAATAATAATAATAATAATAATAATAATAATAATAATAATAATAATAATAATAATAATAATAATAATAATAATAATAATAATAATAATAATAATAATAATAATAATAATAATAATAATAATAATAATAATAATAATAATAATAATAATAATAATAATAATAATAATAATAATAATAATAATAATAATAATAATAATAATAATAATAATAATAATAATAATAATAATAATAATAATAATAATAATAATAATAATAATAATAATAATAATAATAATAATAATAATAATAATAATAATAATAATAATAATAATAATAATAATAATAATAATAATAATAATAATAATAATAATAATAATAATAATAATAATAATAATAATAATAATAATAATAATAATAATAATAATAATAATAATAATAATAATAATAATAATAATAATAATAATAATAATAATAATAATAATAATAATAATAATAATAATAATAATAATAATAATAATAATAATAATAATAATAATAATAATAATAATAATAATAATAATAATAATAATAATAATAAATAATAATAATAATAATAATAATAATAATAATAATAATAATAATAATAATAATAATAATAATAATAATAATAATAATAATAATAATAATAATAATAATAATAATAATAATAATAATAATAATAATAATAATAATAATAATAATAATAATAATAATAATAATAATAATAATAATAATAATAATAATAATAATAATAATAATAATAATAATAATAATAATAATAATAATAATAATAATAATAATAATAATAATAATAAACATGTCTAGGCCAAAGTTAAAATAATAAAAACTAAGAAAATCACTCAGGAATCCTGAGTAGCCAAGACCGGGAATGAACCTAAAAACTTACACGTGATCAGGAAACATTAAAACCCAAAGAAAGCGGAAACGGAAGCATTAGTTTTCTTGGTAACTTGTGGTTTCTTGATCGCAAAAAATGTTTTTTCGGTTTGTATCACTTAGAGAATCAGACTTTAGTTTTTTATATTCTATGGCTTATGTTCTTGTAAAGTTGCATGTTTAAGTTAGGCACTTGAAAATGAGACTTGATAAGTAATTTTGAGACGTCGTGCTTTGATTTATTTACACAAATGATGGAACATGACCGAATAAACCGTAATAATAACATAACTATTAATGCATCAATAAAAAAATATTATCAGAATCCAGAAAAAAAATTTTTTTTTCTTAATTAAGATTTAAAAAAGCTTAAATTTAACATAACCTAAGACCTTAATATTTCCTGTCAAATTATACATATTAAATTATACAAATTAGTATATGTACATTTGAAGGCACTAAGGATAAATTTTATGTATTTATTTAATAACATAAACTGGTTTTGATAAGTTATACTAGTTTTGTATTTGTATCGCTTGTTCCTGGACCTGAAGATATTTGAAGTGATAGCGATCGATACGATTGTATTGAGCACCTTGGTACAATACTTAATTCAAAACTTAAGAATTCTTTACAATTTCTACAAGAAAAAATTGTTGCTAACATATTTATTCCATTAGGCTGAGCCTAATTGACGCACTTCACAAAAGAATGTCATTCATACCTGTTTAATCATCAACTATATACACATAACATACAATCAAGTTTTTAGATTTACAGCCACATTATCAGAGTCAGATGATTTTTAAACAAAATAACCATGATATTTAGATATTTAAAGATTGTTATTTCCCCGTTAAATGTAAATCTGTATGATTTAAACCGTAATATCTTAACGTGAATTAAATAAAAATTGTTTATTTCATTTATGCCTTTGTCAAATAATTATTTTGGAAATTTTGAATTTTATTACTTATCATTGAAAGTACAAACATATTTTTACCATAATCAGCGATGTAATCAGTACTACAAAACTATTTTCTGAAAGT
Organism: Callitettix versicolor; assembly: GCA_022606455.1. Taxonomy (NCBI): domain Eukaryota; kingdom Metazoa; phylum Arthropoda; class Insecta; order Hemiptera; family Cercopidae; genus Callitettix; species Callitettix versicolor. The sequence goes on from CM040186.1 coordinate 95,017,872, forward strand.
AAAAACGTAATAAATAATTATGTAAGGCAGTATTTTAAGTGGCCTATTTGTGATAGCATTTATTTGACAAATTAGTTTAAACATTATGTAATAAATAAAACTAATTTTTTATCAACAATAGGTTTTTTTCAGAAACAATAATTTTACACTGGAAGATAAGCCTTTCCTGCTTCTAATCTTCTAATTTAGAACTAATGAATTTAAACGGTATGTGTTTTACTGTAAGATTTCCAAAAATATATTTTGAGGAACAATCTCTATTGTGAGACAGATTCAGTAAAAGTACACACTTTTATTTAAAAAACTCAAAACTCTTTGTTTGGATTTTAAAGATAATGTTTAATATAGCGTGAATAATAAAACATTGCAGATAACACGTTACAAAAACGTAATATTATTCTCAATTAACATAACACAAAACATAACCTGATTTCTTCATTAATACATCAACATTAATAAACTTACAAAAGCATATTTTTGCATATTTAAAATGTAATAATCTGTACACGCAGCACATGTTGTACGAAAGCTATATATTTAGTGGAAATTTAAATAATTACAGACCACAGCCATTACGATAGCCAACACTGAGTGTATCAGCTGGTAATGTACAAGTGCAATAAAAAGTGGCATTGTTCATGTTTGGAGTTTTATTACTCTGTTAAATTATTTATAACAGAGTATAACACACAGCAACGTTTAAATATCATGAATATTCAAAACATGAAAGTATTAATAGGTATGGGTTACAAGATCTGATAAAGTTATTACAACAAATGGGTTTGACGTAAAGCTGAAAAGTAAGCACACAATTTTAAAGCTGCAATTTGTTGAAAAATTAACTATTAGAGCGGATTATAGTGGTAAGATTCAGTCTCGGGAACATAAAATTAGTATCGATCCTTATCTTATATATATCAGCTTAAGGGAAAAGCCAACGGTAATAACTAGTTCCAATTTTAGACAGATCAGGGTTATAGCACACTGAAAGCTATCCTTACGGCTGAGCTACAACGTCATTATAATAGTTTAACATTATAATAATAATCTTACTTATGATGATGATGATGAAAATAATAATAATAATAATAATAATAATAATAATAATAATAATAATAATAATAATAATAATAATAATAATAATAATAATAATAATAAAAATAATAATAATAATAATAATAATAATAATAATAATAATAATAATAATAATAATAATAATAATAATAATAATAATAATAATAATAATAATAATAATAAGTAATCATTATAATGATAGAAAATAATCATTAGAAGCTATCTTATTTGTACATTGTATTTTTTCGAGTGAAAGCTTCTTCAGGCAGGCAAGGGACTTTTTTTATGGGGCAAAATTTTCAAACTTGCTAAAGCACGAACAACGTAGATGAAAACATTACCCTAATTATAGGAGGTGTGGCTATTAAATAACGAGACTGACGCTGCGGCGGAACAAGTGCTCATGCGCAAACCGCCATTGACCTACAGCTGTTTAGTGTGAAGCTTTCTCTTCAAAATGCAGTCAGTCTCGTTTGTGTAACCAACACCGATTAGTCATAACGTTCATTTCCGTTAGTGTTGTTTTCTTGTTTTTCCGGAAAATATGGTTAGTGTAATAACAGAGCAACGAATTGTTGTTAAATTTCACTTCAAACTTATACTGAAACTTATAATTTACTGAAAGAAGTGTATGGCAGTGAGTGTTTATCGCGGGCAAGTGTTTTTGAATGGTTCAAGCGTTTTCAAGCTGGCCAACAAGACGTTGAAGATGATTCGCGGCCAGGTCGCTCTTCAACGTGAAAAACGGATGACAATGTCGAAAAAGGAAAAAGTTGCTAATTTGATTCGGTCTGACCGTCGATTAAGTATTCGTGCAATTGGTGAAACTGTAGTTATTGATAAAGAATGTGTACGGCAAATTTTACGTGTCAATTTGAACATGCGAAAAGTTTGTGTCAAAATGGTGCCACAATTTCTCACGTTTGAACAACAAGCAGCTCGCAAACATGTTTGTACTGACACTTTGGATGCCATTGAAAATGACCCAAATTTATTGGAAACATAACATGTGATGAATCGTGGTTTTTACGTATGATCTGGAAACAAGGCGCCAATCCATACATTGGTAGACCCCAACTTCACCGAGAGCCAAAAAAGCAAGGATCAGCAAGTCAAAATTTAAAGCAATGATGATTGTTTTTTTCGATATTCTTGGGATTGTGTACCTTCACTGGGTTCCTGAAGGTCAAACAATTAATCAATATTACTACTTTGAAGTACTTGGTAAACTACGTGAAACTCGTAGTGTTATGTACCGACATTTCCTATTACATGACATTGTCTTGTGTATTGTTATAATCATCATTAGTGCAATGACAACTGCTTGTGAGTTCAAGAGGTGAGTACCAAATCCGATATTAATAAAAAATTTATATTTATAATTAAAATTTTTTTTCATATCAGCTACACAGCTGTGTGTAACCATTTTTATTTGTTACAATGACTAGAATTTATTTGTTTAAAAGAATTTGTAGTAGAATTCTAGTAATTCTACAATAACTAGAATTTAGCTCTGAATAACAGAAACTTTGTAATTGTTCTATATTCATAACTTTACTTGTCGGTACATATTTTTAAATAAACTTCACACACAAAACCTAGTACTTTGCTAATAAAAGGTAGTCTTCACATAATGAAAACGAATAAATAGATGTTTCGGTTGTATGTCAAAATTTATTGCTTTTTATCTAATTAACGTAATGTCATAGATAAAACTTAACACAACTCCATTGTTTACTCATACGACTGTAAATCTACATAATTTTTGAGAGAGTAAACGTTTAGTATTTCGTTAAGTTATAACTGGTGTACAAAAAAAAAATTAGAATTAGTTTTCTCAGTTGCTGACGAGGTAAGTTTGAACGATTTTATTTCTGGTAATATTGTTGTCTGCATATTCAATTAAAAACTACATATATTATAAAAACAGTGACATACCTTACTTTATAGATATTCAAGTTTGTATGTCTTGTAATAATTAACGTTGTTACGATTATAAAACCAAAAGTTGCATAAAAATGCATTTGTAATGTGTTTAAGGTTTTTATAATTTCATAATAATTTAAGGTTTATCGATAGATTAAATCAATCAGTCAACGAAACATTATAAAACTATTCTAAATAAAGCTGACAATATTGTTTTGTAAAGGTTAAGGACTATTAAAGGAAGAATAAAAAACAATGGCGCAAAAAACATTTTTCTGAATAAAATACTAGCTTCAAGCAAACATTTATAAACCAGTTTTATAGATATTAGATTTAAGCAATAAAAGAAACATTACTTTCTCGATTTTTTCAGAATGGGAATATTAGCGCTGCTGCTGGTTTTGGGTTTATCCTGCGCCGTTAACGCCGGGAAATGTAAGTCTCCGACACCAATGAGTAACTTTTCCAAACAAAGAGTAAGTACATTTATGTACTCCCTTCAATTTTTAAATGACAAAGTTTTGTTTTGGTATAAAATGTATTTTTAGGACAATTTTAACTTTATATTTTTAGTGTTAAAATCAAAAACTATGAAAATACCAGACTAGACAAATAAAAGTTCCAATGTGAAATGGGAAAAAATAATTTTTGTTGTTAAATTATTAGGTATGTTGATTTCAAAGAATATTAAGTATTAAAACTGAAATAAGTAAAACATTAACGTTTAGTATCCACGTAATAAACTTAAAATTATGACAGTAAACAACCATTTACGTTATTAACAAGTTTAATACCTAAAAAACAACCACATTCGAGCAGTACTTAACAGAACAAATTCATGTTAAATTAAGTTTTTATTTGATGTAATTCTTCGCGTATTTAATTATTTTTTATAGTTTGCAGGTGCCTGGTATCAAGGTGCTTTTGAGGCTCTGAATCCAAGTGAATCCGAGCTTTTCGAAAACTTACGATGTGCATTAACAAATTTCTACTTAGACAACAAAACGGAAAATAATAAATGGAGCTTGTCTGCTTTAATTGGGTTAGTTAGATTCGTCAAAGTTTACTTATTTCATATCACTATACATTCGTTTAAGTAAAAAATATTGATTTACATTATTCTTTTAAATAACTACTGAACAGTACTTTATTAAAGAAATCATACTTTACAGAAAGTAAAATAATAATTATTTACAATTTCGAAAGGATTATTATAATAGTTATTATAGTAGTATGTCATTATATTAGTCATACTTATGATGATGATGATGATTAGGAGGAGGAGGAGGAGGTAGAGGAGGATGGGGAGGAGGAGGAGGAGGAGGAGGGAGGAGGAGGAGGAGGAGGAGGAGGAGGAGGAGGAGGAGAATGAAGAGGAGGGGAGGGGGAGGAGTAAGAGAATGAGGAAGAGGAGGAGGAAAAGGAGGAGGAGGAGGAGGGAGGAGGTTATAATATATTTTATAAAATATTCTTAATTAAAATCATTTACATTTTAAAATAATCAAAAATTGTATAAAAATAAAGACATCTAAAATTTAGTTTAAAAATTAAAATAATTTTAATTGAGTTTCGGAAATTTTTAGAAATAATTTCTATTTAATTACATTTTATTTAGTTTAGTAGCATAAAAAGATATTGAATGAAATTGTCCATCAGGTGAAAATTACTTGCAATTTTTAGAAATAGGTAACTTGTTATAACTGTAACTTTTTTATTTACAAGATATCTTCCCTTAACAGCTGTTTTACTTTCAGCAGTTTAATAGAGCAGGACGCGGGATTTCCATGAATCTGCGATATGAATATTAAAAAAGAATATTCGTTTTTCTTATCGAAATAGTACGTTTGTGGATAAGGGATACTATCTTTGAAACACTAACATGCTTCCTAAAGCAAAGCAACTGGCGTAATAATAACAAATTCTAATTTCTTACCGTATGTCTAGTGACAGAAGTAATTCTCCATTGATACTTCACTTCAAAGCTAGATTTTAGACATGACTTGGCCTTCAAATCTCCAGACTTGACACTATGCAACGTTCTTTGGTAGTGGAACTGTGAATATCGAATGATCTCTATAACGAATCGTATGTGCGTACTACCATTGAATATAAACGTACTAGAAGTACAGCCACCATTGTAAAAAGTGTGTTCGTTATTAGCGGCTAAAGTCCAAGTAATTGCATTATCTGCCGCTACAAACGCTGCATGCTGCAAGCATAGGGGTAGAGACGTTTGAAAATATAGACAGTTCCTTTATCTATTTACTGTAGTTGAATAATTGCCGCAAGCTGCAGCCAGTAGCTATCGCTAACATAGCTCTCATAAGGGTTATCATTCTAATACGTTTATATTGAGTGGTACGATTCGTTTAAAATATATTTATTTACTTATTTTCTAACAACATAATTAACAAAAGCGAATTTATTAAAGTGTTCAGTAGACTATGACCGTCTAACTGTGAATCAAGCTTACAGTTTTCGTTTCCTCATTTGATAAGTAAACGATTTATACTTTAAAATTTAGTGACCTTAAATTTGTAATAGAATTGGTAGAAGTTGGTTAGGTAGCAATTAAATTAAGTAGGCTTTTGAAAAAATTAGCTATATACTTCTCTATTTTTATACTCACATATGTTGTACATGTGCCTATTGAAAATCACATTGACGTATATTAGTAATATCTACAAAACGTAATAATTTTGGTGTATTTATTACTTCTGGAATCGTTATTTACCTTTCGCCTTTTTTCTTTTTCTTCTTATTGCTATTATTCATTTACATCATCTCCTCCGTCTCTCCTTCCAATCTCTTTGTGTTCCATCCCATCTACTCATTCATCCTCTTCCTTCACTTCCTCCTCGTTCTTATTTTCACCTTGTTCTTTGTATGGTAATTTTTCTTTTTACTTTTTTCTATATACCTTGTCCACTATTAATTTTTTCTTCCTTCTACTCGTTTTTCTCCTCGTTACCTTTATTCTTTTTGAATTATTCCGATGAAAATATTATTCCTCTTTCTTATCTTTTCCGTCGTATTCTTTTTCTCTTCTCGTCATTAATTTTTTTTTGTTCTTCACTTCGTGGTATAGGTAAGCTGTTCCAAATGTAATTTTTTGCTTTCAACTAACATCTTCACTCCCTCTACCTCATATACTGTAATTAACTTTGACAATAACTTATATAATTTTAAACCTAGTAGTAACATTATTTAATCATGTAACATTTCATTGTAAAAAATATTTAAATCTAACAGCAAATTATTTAAATCTATGGGCTGTTCGGTCTTAGTTTTGATAAATTAATTAATAAGCTAAATTAAATCTAACCTTCGAAATTTTGAATATTGCCTAATATTATATACGAATTATACATTTTTGTAAAATTTTATTGTATATAATTCCAAAGTCGATTAAATACTTTTTATTACACTAATATTTAAATGTTATTTTTAGGGACAATGTTTTTGGGATGAGTGGAACTTACTATTTGCCTGATCCTAATTTGGGACTTTTAAAAGTATTCTGTAAGTATGTGTAAATTTATAATTATGAATTTCAATTCTAAGTACTGATCAAAGTAAATCAAATTTCTAAATAAATTTAAAACTATTGCATTTAGTTGACATAGCATATTTCACTCGAAGGAGATTTTTATGTGATGTAATTAACTGTATCATAACTTAATTTTATCTCCAGTACAAAGGAAATAAACTAATACCTCAATGAATAAATTAAAAATAATGGTATTAAAAAAATCTATTTTGTACATTTTCGCTCCCTTTAGTCGTTGTAAATATCCTGTTGTTACAGAATATTTAATCTTAGATTATCTAAGATATTTCTATATCAATAATATTAATTATGTTTAAGGACTTTTTAAACAAGGTCATGAAATTAGTATCTATCCTTTCCTTTAGTAGACATTTTTATATATATTCAGTCTGTTATGGTATAGAAAAAAATATGGCAAAAAAGTAAAATGTAGAAAGGAAGAATAAGAAAAGAATGATTCATTGGCTGTTGGTCAGAAAGTCTGATGTCAGATTATCATATCCTGCAAAATGTGATAAGCTATATACATAAATTCCAAAAGCTACTCTTGAACCACAAAATTCAGTTTTGAGGCACGTCCTCAATGGATAATGGAACGGCGACAGTTAATTGTAATGGCGGTTAGCTGCCAAATAAGCAGGAAGCTAAATAAACAGTGGCGAACAACGAGGTCTTCCCTTTTTACGGCAACGAACACCAGGAGCGTCTCAGGTAGTAGCTCATATAACTTCCAGAGTTGTGAAGAAGAAAGAGTTGTGACGAGGAGACCACGAGCGATGCAGCTGTCTCAGGCGTATCACGAAGGAAAACCGAAATCGTAGCCAACCGGTTTTAGATGGTAGAGGGCTTAAGACGTGTTATTCTCATACTGGTAACACGAGATCATCAGACAGCCCGGTCAGAACAAAACGGTTTCGTAGGAGCGGCGGATATACCCGATAGTGATACTTCTAATGAAACTTATTGGTATTAGCCACGCTTCTCTTCAAAAGGTATCCATCAAGAGGACACAGAAACGAAGCGAAAAGACTTAAAAAGAAAATTTCTTCGGGTAGTCAAGATGAGAAAACGACAATAAAGAAAAACTTAGTCTTTCAAACTGATCTAAACAATCCAAAGAATGCCATATTATAAACAAAAAAACGGAATGAAAAACTTTAAAACGAAAAGCACAAGTACGTAAGACTAATAAAAGCTAGAAAAAGTAAAATGAAGATAAGCAAAAGGAAAAGCAAATAATCACTTTAGTATCGCTCTTGAGAGATAAGAGTGATGGAAACTACTTTATGTAGCCGTAACTCCTCCAAGGAAAAACAAATCAGTGCTAGAAATTCTAACATTAAAATCATTTCGCAATTCCAAAACTAATTACTGCGAATTATGGTTAATGCACCATGGTATGATGGAAACGTCGAGCTCAATATAAAAATGACTACTGTTGCTGAAGAAATTAAAAAAAATTGTTAAATGCCAATTATACTACAGACATCTTGACGGTCATTAAGTAGCTTGTCATTGGGACCATTATAGAGTAGTACTGATGCACTTGTAGTAATTGTGATATTATGATAGCTTTTGTTAATTGTGAGATGTATGCTGTTTGTTAGTATAGTAGTAGTTGCAGTAAATGACAAATTAAAAAAATTTTGAAAGCTCGTAACTAGCAAACTAATTGTCGCTTAGGCATAGTGAAAGATAATGGTGCAATTTAAAAAAAAAATATTTATTTCTCAATTCACATTAGATGAAGAGCGTAACTACACGTACGACCTCACAGTGATGTGTTCGGACTTCATTACGTATGCTGCGGCCTACGCATGCGCTGAAGTCACGCCGGATTTTACGTCAGGTAATACTGGTATTTTTGAATTTACATCCGCAGGATCGAAACTGCGTTCTTTAACTTAAAACGTATTTAAAAGAAGGTAAAATTTAATAAATTATTACTTAAAGATCAAAAACTGAAATTCAGTAACAAGAAAGTCAACGCTTTTTCACATAAGTCTGATACTATTCATCCAGTAAACATTAGCCGCTTTTACTTCATTTTTGTACTGGGGTTAACCATTCAGTTTTACATAACTAAAATTTCATGTAAATTGTGAGTACTTTTAAAAGTGCATTATTATTCAACCTCTTAACAAATCCTACAACTTTTAATGTACCAATTAATAAACTTTATTTTGTTATTATAGTTTTTTCATTTTGTTTATTATAAATAATTATTTAAAATATAATATTTTGAAACCATGCTTATTTTAAATGCTTTATTTATTATAGTGTATATAGAATTAGTTTAGAACGACTAAAAGCAATATATTGTCTAATTAACGTATTGTGAATAAAATTATTTTTATAAATTATTATATTAATGAAATTTGAAATATATGTTTTCTTCAAGCAAACTCTGCTTACTGACTATATCTCATTTCTAACTACAGTTCGAATCGGAGTAAATGAAATTCAACTAATCACCGCTCACGGCGTGATGGGAGCGTAATTTAAAACAATTTTTTATAACACTTTTTCCAAAATTTCGTATTCTGAAAATGCTGTATTATAAATTTTACACTCTAACGAAAATGAAATTTGACAGAGGTCAGAATGATTTTTATGCTTTGAAATAAGTTTTTGAAATTTAAAAAGCTAATTTATGCTGTATTTACAGCTGATTACGTTGGTTCAAACATTTTAAAAATGCAAAATAAATATTTAACAGTTTTATTTAAGACCTGAGAAACTGTTATCGCTACCATTTCGAAACTAAAGAATGTAATTCTCTTGCTGTTCATTTCAAAATTTCTGGACATGGTCTTACAAAGATAGCAGCTTCAACAGCTCATTTTCCAGTGGAAATTTAGTAGTGCAAATATAAAATTAGTAGACAGAAATAAAGTTTTAGAGTAAGAAATCGTTGTAAAAGTTAACGTTTTAAACCCATAATACAAGTGGGCATGAGTGTATATATTATTATTATTTGCGTATAGACCCTGTTGGATCACGCAAAGCACTCAGACTCATGTCTTGTTCCTTCTAATCCTCCACACCTCCCTCATCCTGTCCTCATGGATCCTCTTCCGCTCCTCCGTCCATTTTACCCGTGCTCTCTTTGGGATTTCATTCTCTGGGACCTTCCAACCGAGTATCTTTCTCCTGTATGCGTGCCTGTCTTCAACGTCTGTTGAGTCTATTTCTGCGTCATGTAGTTCTATTCTGACTTGTGCGATCCACGACGTTGTTGATTTGACTCCTTATATATACTTAAGGATTCTGTTGTCAAGTCTCGTTGTTGGGAGTCTACTTATGTGTCCATAGAACCGAAGCCTCCTTCTTCTGATATCTGCTGCCAGGTTCGATATCTTCTCTGTGGTCTTCCGGGAGTGCAACCTGAATCCATCTTCTGTTAATTTCGGGCTTATTCTGATAATTTGTTAATCTGATCTTCCTCAAGATTTTGCGTTCTTCCTTCAAAATACCCTCCATGGTAGCTTTTGTGTAGAGTGCTAGCGTCTCGCTTGCATATAATACCTCCGGTTTTATGACTGTGTTGTAGTGTCTGATTTTTGTGTATATATACATCTTTATTGTAGATATCACGCATATACCAAGAGCCCTCTTCATTCTCATAGCCGAACCTTTTGAGTATATATATATATATATATATATATATATATATATATATATATATATATATGTACAAAACAATCACACATACCTTTATATTTTTCTAAAAGTAAAACTTAATTATTTGAAGTAATTTAGACGAACATATTTAAATATTCATCAGCTTTAGAAGAGGCAAAACCAAAGATTAGAAGATTGAACACACGTTTAATGTTACTATTATTTTGGTTTTTTCCAGAGTACGTCTTTTTCTATTTGGGAGATTTGTCTACGTTTGACCTAATAGCGTCTAAACAGAATATTCAAGATTGCTATAAGGATATCGGCATATCATTGTCAGAAATGAACAGAATACCTTACAACAACTGCACGGCTAATAACTTTAAATTAAATACATTAACCAAGAAGAAGCCAAACTAAAATATACACATATTGGAATATATGTAAAATTTTACCGAATATATTATTAATTGTTAATTAATAAAATGTCATAAATATAAAATATTTTTCGATATATTGTTTATGTGAAAGTTACTTTTATAAACATGAAAATTAATTTTGAGTGATACAACTTAGATCAAAATAGTAAATTATATATTGTCTATTATATTATATAAGCCTAAATGTCTAGGCCAAAAATAAAGTACTAAGAAAACACTTTGGGATGTTCACCTGAGTAGCCAAAAACAGGAATGAAACTAAAAAGTTATACAGATCCAGAAATAATAAATCACTAAGAAAACGAAAATGGAAACCATTATTTTCTTCGTACATTTTGGTTTTTTGATCACAAACAATTGTTTAGAGACTCTGAATTTAATTTTTATATTCTACCATGGCTTAGGCATATAGGTTTAAGTTCCAGTTATGTGCATGTTAGGGAACTTGAGAATAAAGTTGATACGTAATCACGAAATAATTTGTATTGTTTGTATACACAAGTGATGAAATTTCCGAATATTCACTAATAAAACATACATATTCAATCATTAAAAACAGTTTTAACATCAGAATCTAGAAAATAAAACATTTTATTAATAAAAATTTACTCTAACGAAAGTTTAACTTTAGGCTAATATAAATTAGTACCTTATTATTTCCTGCAAAATTATACATATCAGTTTATGTACGTAAAGAAGGATAAAATAAATATTGTGTATTTATTTATAAACATGAACTTTTTTTGGAGAAATTATAATAATTTTACGTTTTAATCAATTGTTGTTGGACCTGGAAATATTTGGAGATAGAAATCGACGTGCTGTTACCGAGCACTTTTTACAATACTTAAGTAAAATTTTAAGAAATCCTTTAAAATATTTTCTTATAATTTTGAAACTGTTAATAAAAAAACGACATAAGAAAATATTTTTCCTACGTGTATGTTCTAATAGGCTGTACGCAATTTGCGTAGTTAAGTGAAGAATTTAATCGATAGCTGTTTAATTAGCAACGATATGCACAGAGACATACATCAAACGAATATTTTCATTTAAATTGCAGCTACATTTTCGGAATCAAAAGACTTCCAAACTAAATAACCACATAATTTCGATTTTTTCCAAATGATCGATAATGACCTATTTTTTCGCGTTGACTCTAAATCTGTATGCATTAAATTCTATTGCCTTAAAGTAAATTAAATGAAAATTCGTTTTTAATTTACGCCTTTATCACACAAATTAATACGAGTACTAGCCGCCTCGGTGGCCTAGTGGATAGCGTACTAGGCTTTCACCCCGAGGACCCGGGTTCGATTCCAGGCAGGGCTTGGCATTTTCATACGCTATAAATCATCCCATCGTCTGCATTAGCTCAAATGTGCACAATAGTCGGAAGTTAAACACCAAAAAACAAAAAAAAAAAAAAAAAACGAGTACTTTGAAAATTTTGAAATTTATTTTTATCATCTGAAAGTACAAAAAAACATATTTAATAGTAACCGAATGTTAATCATCACCGAATGTCTTTCCAATAGTAAAATGCAATACACATAACTTTATAAGATACTGGTTTGGTTGCCATTTTTGCATTAGTATTTATTCGAAACATCAGTTTTAACCTTATGTAATAAATAAAACTGATTTTTATTAACGTTAGGTTGTTTTAAGAAACAATAATTTTACACTGGAAAATAATATTATGTATTACCTGCTTCTAATTTAGAATGAATCAACTAATACGGTAAATAGTCTTTGTGTGTTATTATTTAAATAATAATATAATAATCTGTAATAATAAGTTATTTTCAAAATTATGCAAACTTTAAAAAACTTTATTAATATTTTTATTTCAATTCATTGACTTATAATACGCGTAGATATTTGTGACGTACTAGAAATAAATTTACCAAAACAATCAAGCATGTAATTGGATATTTCGTCAAACACAGAATAAAAGTAGGCACAAGAACTAATTTTTGATAAGTCTGTTTTTAGGAAATCCATTAAATTGCTGCTTTATTAAACTGCAGTTTTTTTCAACAAAAATCATATTTTTTTGTATTTTACATATTCTTGGAATATGAAAATTGTAAATTTGTTTTTAATCACACACCATAACTAATTTAAATATTGTTAAAATTTTAGTCTCTTAAACAACATATACAAAGAGCATTAAAAATGATTTAGAATTTAAATTGGCGCTAATTTCAAGGTCAGAGTCTTACAATAATGAACTTTTTAATTTTATATATTTTAATGTAATTAGCTAATGAATTTCATTCTATGGTTTGGGCTGTGTTTTTTTTAATGATAACTACAACATACTGTTTAAATGGTAAGGTAATTTAACAGTTACTGACTTTGACTTAAATAAACCAGATGTGTAATAGAATATATTTTACCTATTGAATACCTTGGTTATACACATGTTAAAATTTGAAACAAGTTTGCAACGTATACCTGAGTGAAGCGTTACTGAAGTATAAAATTACAAAGGATGTGTCCTGACTTCTTCAAAATTGACATCTCACTTTGATCAACCTGAGATTTGATTGAGAATGAAGGGCTGATCAAATTAACACCTAACAAACTCAAACCAAGCAGACCGCAAGCAAAGTATTCGCTTTGTTTGGCTTCATCTTTGTTAACTAAGTGTTCTTAAGACTGTATTTTTCTAAACGTTTTAATAATCCAAATACGTAAAATAATTACTTTTCTGTTTATTTTTCTTCAGTTCTTTTATCAAAAAACTGTAGAAATTGGCTCTATAGATTTTCACAAAATGTTTCTTAAATATAATCAATAATTATCAATCGCGACACAAAGGTGACTAGCTGAGAATCAATCATTTCTTGCGCGCTGTACTTTTCCATGAATAATGAAAGTTATATTTTGAGTGACCCAAAGATCACAGTGATACAACCAAAATTGTAAATCCTGGAGGTAGCTCTTCCGCTCTCTCCGCCTTTGGGAAATTCATTTCCTCGTCCGCTAAGGTGACTATCTGAAGTAAAGAAAGCAAATTAAAAAAAAACAAACTTATTTCATTATTTAAAAAAATATATCATTCTACCATCTAACCAGCATTAAAATCTCAAATATAAACTATCAAGTTACATTTGATGGACGAAAATAAACCCTGACCGCCATCAAATTTAATTATCTTATTTCAGCCATTTTTTGAAATTTTTGAACTGTAATTTACGCTGTTTTTTATGCTGATTTTTACTATATTCGAATCAGATTTTTAAATGAAATTAACACAGAACCATTATAATTATTTTTCAAATATGTGAAACGACTGCCATTTTAAAAATACATTTCTTTTGCTAACATACTTTTCCGAGTTAAAAACAGAATCGATTTTAGTGTCAAAATTGAATAAAATGAGACTACAATTATAAACGTGAGAGCTAAAACACACGTATGTAGGAGCGCGCACACACAATAGACAATATACGAATATACAAACACACACACACAGACAATATATATATATATATATATATATATATATATATATATATATATACTATATCTACCCGTACTTAAAGCTAAAATTACTCCTCTAAAACTATTCAAAATTTGAGGCTTTATACCGGAATTAAATTCCAGCCCAATTGGAACCTTTTTTAAACGTGCAAATGCAGCTAGATCTGTTTTAAATGCTGTACCTGAACGAACCACCTGGCTCAAACTTCAACTAGCTCAGCATGTGACCACAAGTGTTTAAACAATGCATAATTATTAGTCCGCGTATTTTCATAGCGTTATTGATTCGTTTTTTCTGAATCATTCGAAACCGAAAAATCTAGTCTCCACTGCAGAGATTAGAGATAAATTTTCAACAAAATCCGACATTCAATGCAGTAAAAAAGTCCATATCGATAATTCAGTTCGGTATAGTCTTGAAACTAAAACAGTTTTACATTTCCGATCTCTATCAGTAATAATTTTAACGTGATTCAATCAAATCTTTAGTTTCAGTAGGCAGTGTACAGTGACCATCGCTACCGTACAGTTTGCATGAACAGCTCGGACTTCTCGACAGGTATTTGATATACCTAAAGTACTACATATACAGCTAAGCTGTTCATATTTGATGTGAAATAAAATTGTATTTGTACCACAACGGTTGGTGGGTAAATTGTATTTCTTCCACACAGATTGATGGGTAAATTGTATTTGCACCGCACAGATTTGTGGTTAAGTTGTATTTATACCACACATATTGGTCGGTGAATTGTATTTGTACCACAGATATTGGTGGGTAAATTGTATTTCTACCACACAGATTGGTGAGTAAATTGTATTTGCACCGCACAGATTGGTGGTTATGGTGTATTTATACCACACATATTGGTCGGTAAATTGTATTTGTATCACAAAGATTGGTGGGTAAATTGTATTTGTACCACACAGATTGGTGGGTAAATTGTATTTGCACCACACAGATTGGTGGTTAAATTGTATTTATACCACACATATTGGTCGGTAAATTGTATTTGTACCACAGAGATTGGTGGGTAAATTGTATTTGTACCACACAGATTGGTGGATAAATTGAATTTGCACCACACAGATTGGTGGTTAAGTTGTATTTATACAACACATATTGGTCGGTAAATTGTATTTGTACCACAGAGATTGGTGGGTAAATTGTATTTGTACCACACAGATTGGTGGGTAAATTGAATTTGTATATTTCTTATTATTTTTTGTATTTGCATATACGGGGAAAGAGGCATATAAATTAAAATGTTTTTTAGAAAATGTGATATAGACATAGCAATGGCTACAAATAATACATTAGGGAACAAACTGACAAAAAATGTAGAAGGAAAGGACAAATATAGTAAGAATGGGGTATACAGAATACAGTGTGGCTGTGAGGCAGTCTACATTGGACAAACGGGACGAAAATTTAGAACTAGGTTTAAAGAACATGTAAGATCATTAAATGCGGCAAAAATGATTCAAATTATGCGTCACATTTAATAAAAGAGGGACACATACCTCGAGAAATAGAAAACTCAGTGAAGGTACTACACGTATGAAGGAAGACGTATGAACATTTTAGTTGGGGAAATTTTGAAATCTAAATTAAAGGGAGAAAACATAATAAATGAACAGATATCTAAAACTTTTCAAAAATTAACAGGAAAGACGACCGTTGAAGAGAAAGTTTGAAAGGAGCCAATCAGAAACGAGCGAAAACGTATGATTTTGAAGAGCCAATTAGAAGCGATCACGTCAGGTTTAATGTACACGTGTTGAATAGAGGAGGAGTACGAGGTGGAGATAGAAAATTATAAATAGCACGGGCCATAATATTGGTGACCAGTATGGATATAGTTTTTGAAGGTGGAGGTTCTCCGAAACGCGTCAACGAAAGTAAAGTTGACGAAGCTAGGGAAGGCGGATCATTATTATCACTGAATATAGTGATAATAATCCTAGCAGAAAAGAAGAAGAATATAAAAAGAATTCCAACGAATAAATTATTTTTACAGTGGTTCTGACAATGGTTTTTTCGAAACTATCAGCTGAAATAATTTTTTTACGCCATTGAAATAATCAATGTGGAAGAAAAATGTTCTGGTATCCGATAACGAAATCATTTCCGTATTGTATAACACAACTAGAAAAAAAATTAAAACAACCCTGGCTTTTAATGTTTATCTATTTTAGAAATCACAAAATAAAACATTTGATACAAAAGAACATGTGCGATCTAGTAACCCAAGTAAACATCTGTCCTCACCTTATTAAATGTAAGCCTTGTTCACTTCTTTGCATTGTATAACAATAATTTAAATCTATGATATTATTTCCTAAAATATTAAATTTTTTTGGTAAATTTCAAAACGTATATTTTTGGAAAAATATTCTAATGTGAGACAATTTCTGTAAATATGAGCATATTTACTTAATAAACTTTCAAAGAAAATGTTATTGTTTGGCGTTTAAAGAGAATGTTTAATATAGCGTGAATATTAAAAAAATGCAAATAACACGTTACAAAATCCTAGTATTATTCTCAATTAACATATCTCTAAAATACCTATTTTCTTCATTAATACATCAACATTAGTAAACTTACAAAAACATCAATTTAAATATTTAAAACATAATAATCTGTACACGCAGCACATGTTGTACGAAAGCTATATATTTAGTGGAAATTTAAATAATTACAGACCACTGCCATTACGATAGCCAACACTGAGTGTATCAGCTGGTAATGTACAAGTGCAATAAAAGTGACATTGTTCATGTTTTGAGCTTTATTACTCGTTAAATTATTTATAACAGAGTATAACACCCAGCAACATTTAAATATCATGAATATTCAAAACATGAAAGTATTAATAGGTATGGGTTACAAGAACTGATAAAGTCATTACAACAAATGGTTTTGACGTTTAGATGAATAATAACTTCACAATTTTGTAGCGAATTTTCGTTGAAAAATTCACTATTGAAACGGATCATCGTGATAACATTCAATCCCTTGGAAAATAAGCACATAATGTAAAAATTATTTTAATGACTGAGCTACAACATTATAATAATAATAATAATAATAATAATAATAATAATAATAATAATAATAATAATAATAATAATAATAATAATAATAATAATAATAATAATAATAATAATAATAATAATAATAATAATAATAAAATATAATAATAATAATAATAATAATAATAATTATAATAATAATAATAATAATAATAATAATAATAATAATAATATCAATTTTAATTATATCAATTTAATGATATGTTTTCCTTCTGGGATGCTAACAGTGGTTTTACATGGCCTCCTTTTTGTGCACCACATTTACTTCCTCTTAAACTGTCTCCAGTGGCCAGTGTCCTTTACGATTCCACAATCTTGAACAAGGTGTTCTTATTGAACTCCTGATCTGGTTGCTGATGTCCAAAGAGTTTACTTCTTTTGGCCTCCAAGACCTGCTCGCACAGACGACAATGAGGTGAGATTTGTAACAATCCCACCTTGTGGAGATGACTCCGGATTTGGCAGTGTCTGGTGATCATTGCGACGACCTGTATCAGTGACTTCCTGTTAAACTGAACCAGTGTCCTTGTCAGTACAAGGCCTGGTTCAGAGAGAAGCCGTTTTTCCAACCTTGGGCCGAGGATTACTTCCATCGCTTGATGTGCTCTTTCCTATCCCATTTCCTTACTGCATCTCTTGCAGTAGTGCGACTAATGCCGCACGAGGGCTTTGATCCTACAAGTTGATCAGCAGCTCTTCTTTTGACCATTCTTTCAGCTCTCTCGTTTTCCTCAATCCCGCAATGCCCTGGTATCTATTCTATTCACACCATATTAGCATTTGACAGGACACAAAGGGATCTGAAGTAATCCCATACCAACTTAAGAGATCTACAGAGCTGAGTGCCTGTGTTGCCTCTTGGCTACCTGTAAGTATTAAAATGGCCTTACCTGTAAGTCTTTCCTCCAATACTCGATGAACACATGCCGAGATTGCACAAACCTCTACTTTCGTATACTGTGTAAAACCTTCCTACGTAAGCATTAAATGCATCCCCGGTGGCTTCGCAGTATCCTCCATATCCAAGTCGATCACGCAAAGATCCATACGTGTACCAGACAAGCTGACCTAGATGTACTGGTAGCTTGCCACCTTCCAAACCTTCAAAATATTGAGTATGCAAGCTATGCGATATCACTGAGTCTTTTAGACTTTTTTTCACGATATCGGAGTGCTTCATATTAAGGCAATTTTCCATTGTTATGAAGCCTGTATGCGGCCTTTCTCGCTTCCGACATTATGAATATGTCCAGAGCGGCAGGTAAGACCTCCAGAGCAACTGTAGGAGTGTTCCTAAAGACCAGTGACCAACGTGCTTCCAAGCCGGTGCAAGCTTGACACTTTGCTGCCTCCTACAGCCTGTGTTGTTTCTAGCTACTATACCGAGGAACAATATTTCAGTTGAGGTCTGACAATGGAGTGTATATCCAAAAGGCATTCATAACCGGTAAGACGACCCGTCACAATCAGTGACGATTTTTCCTTTAAAATTACATTGTCCAGACAGCATCCCACGTCAGCTTCCTATCCAGTATTACAACCAGATATTATACCACCTCTAAAACTCCCAATCTGGTGTCCTCAAGCTATAAATCATCCCTGTTCCTGGCCCCCTTATTACTAAATGGAAACACGACTGTTTTGGAGGGATTGACTCGATGGCCCTCCCTCCGTCACCAGTTGCTCATACGTTCCAAATATAAATTGAGTTCCAAGTGAGTTAGGCAACTTCCCTTGGACCACGATGTCAATATCATCTGCGTATCCTTGTACATACCCAGACCATTGAGATTCTCCAGGAGACCGTCTACCACCAGAGCCCACAGAAGAGGCAAAAGAACTCTTCAACTCCTACGAAAGAAGAATTATATGATATAAAACAATCATTATATTTTATCTTTATGGTGAGTAGCTTTACACATTTTTTTCAATCAAAAACCTCTTTAGGCGAGCAAAGAAGTTTTTTATTAGATAAAAAGGACAAAGATGCTGAAAAACAACGTAAAAGCACTGCGCTAATTACGATATTGTGTACCGATGTTTTTATTAAAAAGTTGTAGTCTATCTTGTTGTGTACTGTTACAATCATCATTTGTGTAGTGACACCTGGTTATGAGTTAAGGGGGGCATACACAAACCGATATTAACTAAACTTTTTTTACATTTATTATTTTTAAATTTACTTTTTCATATCACCTACAAAGTTGCGTGTAGTCATTTTTATTTATTACATTTACAAGAATTTATTTGTTTTAGAAGAATTTACAAAGAACTAGAATTTACATTTACAATAACTAGAATTTAGCTCTGATTAACAGAAACTACTCTTACAACTTCCTAATTTTGCCTACCTATAAAAAAATTCTAGCACTGAAACTTTAGGTATAATAAATTTTCGAGTTTTAACCTACAAAGCAATTATTTTTACTACAAGGCCAGCTGGCGGATTGCATGCAATATCCGGTGTTGATGTTAAAGGACTTATAAGATATTGTAATTGGTCACAATATTCTTGACAGGATTCATTTTCGTGAATTTAATGTTTTTCTTTGTAAACTTTCTTTGACTATGTAGTTTTTTAGCCAAATTTAATTTATATTCGATTATTTACTTATGATATTCGAGAAAAGTCAGTCAAAATAATTTTCGCAGATCTCATCTCATCGATTTTCTAATACTTTAAAAAAATTGTACTTGCCAGTTCACTTCTAATATGGGACTTCTAGGATGCTATATGTATTACATATTATTATAATATTGTAAAAATATTGTGCTATTTGTTATAAGTTTATTAAACTTTTTCCAAAATGTACCCATTCATTGTGCGAGTTTTGTAAATATTGTTCTTACCATTGATACGTGGTTTTAGCCAATTTTTAACTTAATCTACTTTTTCCAGTCAAACAAACAACAAACGAATGACTTATTACCGGATTCCGGTACATTTACCTGAAATCTATAGCTTATTTCAAATTTAACGGAACTTTCCAAAACTGCAACCAACTGGGCCTTCCGCCACATTATTCCTCGCGTTAAGCCTTAACCCGTGTAACGCTGATATGTCGTCATAAAACCATTCGTTTGAAGATCACCGCAAGAGAACAACAATTATTGCTAATATTTTGTTACTGGTAGAACTTTTGTTGTGTAATACTTAGTCCAAGAATTATGATTTCGTTTTTAAAAATTAAAAGTATTAGAAGTAGTTTATAAAAAAATATAGTTTGCTACATTTTTATAATATAAACTACTTCGTAACGACAAAAATTCTCAAACCATTAAAACATTTCCTCACTTTGAATTAATTCATCAAACATTTGGTTGGCTGTTATAAAATTCTTAAAATCGGCTAAATTTCTAAAGTAAATTCATTAAATTTTGAATGCTGGTTGTGTAGGCCTATAAAAATTAAAACTGAAGTCAGTGTTCCAAATATAAAAAAGGAATTTACTGATCGTGAGTAAATATATAAAACAAACTAACCCGTACATCGGACAGGGTTCAGTTTTTGTTTTTAATTACTTTGTTAAACCGTAAGTTATTATTTTACTTTTTCACTAAATTAATATAAGGCTGGGTGGTCACCAAATGAATAGCGGAGTTGATTAGAGCGGGACGGACTACGCATTCAAAACCTAACTTATTGTTATTAATATAATTGCTGCCAATGAAAGTGTAACGGAGCTGAGCGGGGTCAAGCGGCGTCTTGGACTTCTCTACACGTAGCTTTGACTCGGTCCATGTTCGTTTTGAAGCTGACTCCGCTTCCTCCACGAACCTAACCAAGCCTTCAAACTTATTATTTCTCCTTCTTTACGTTAAAGTTTTTAGGCATAGTATTTTCATAGAATTAGTTACAGTAAGCCTAAATATTTAGAAGTAAAAGATACAAAACGCATTCTTTAAACTCCTCTTCCGGCTCAGCTCAGTGCAGCTCCACTCCGCATTTGGTGGCAGCCCGGCCTAAAGGAAATTTGGTATGCGTTATAAAATAGATCTCAGAGTTTAAATAAACAAGTTTTACCTTTACGTTTTCAGATCTCATAAACCTAAAAAATGGTTTTAACTTTGTGTGTGTGTGTGTTTTGTCTATCTGAGCACGACTTTGGAAAACAAAGTGATTAACCGATTTTAACAAATTTCGGCATGAAAGTTAGGTTTTCTCATACTTTGAATCTCTTTTCTTAAATAAAACATTTAACCTTTTTTGGTAAAAAATTTATTTTCCCGAAACCGGCTGTAACAATATAATGATTGATTAAGAGTTTTTTTTAATATAGTCACTAAGGATCGAAATGAAATGTGGGCATTGCTAGAACTCCAAAGTTAACAAACTTTTATTACTCACAATCGGATTTACAGATTTTATTTAATCAGTTATTTTTTTACATAATAAACATTAACGACTTAAGATTAAGATTATATACTAGAGGAAGGGATAATTCAACCCCAGGCACTGCGATCGACTGCCTTATTGTGCAACTTAACCTCTTAAAATACCTAGTTCAGCAGATTGGTACCTCTATTAAAGTTCCAACAACCCACTGACTAGCTCACTCTGCTGAAGATCCCTAGGGTCTTGGAAACAAAAAAACCCCTAGACTCCTACTAGAAAGAGCCTCCCAATCATAAATTATGTGATCTGCAGTTTCCTCCTCCTTCCTGCACAATCTACACACTGTTTCTCCGTGGTACATACCTATCCTGTTCATGTGCACCCTCAGACCACAGTGCCCAATGATCCTCCTGAGTTGTGCTCTGGCCAGGACATATACTGCAGCTTTGAGTCCCCCAAAAGGAACTTTGCTTAAGAGACGTTTACTCTGAGAATGCTTATGAAGGTTACCCCATCTTACCTGGTGTTGATTTGTAATCCACCTGTTAATAGCAGACCTGGGCAACGATAAAAAAATCCCTTAAGACACTCAGGTTCGATAAACTCAAATGCAGATCCGAGTCCAGATCTAAGTTAATAAAGTTAACTTTATTAACGACTTCCGTTAGTGTTGTAAATTTGAAATGAAGTAAATTTACGGTTTTTGTGTAGTCTAAAATTAAAAAAACAAAAACTAAACTCATTTTGCATTTTCTACTATTAAACCGTAAATTTCTTTGATCTGGAATTTCTTTAAGTAACTTCATTTGTGATACTTTAAATTTGTGCAAGACTTGATGAACCAATTTTTCAGTTTTTTGCTTGGCTTCCAAAATACCTCTTTGTGGAACTAATTGAAAGAGAAAAAGTTTGAATATTATTTTTGCATGATTTATTTTTCAAATCACCAACTTATACTGGAATGTTAATTCTACTTCTCAGTTTGATACTCCTGTGCTGTTCATTTTTTTCATTGCAACGTTAATTGAGGCGAGAGAAAGTTAAATTATTTTCCTTACTCAAATTTGTTTAGGAAATTTGTCTGTGCTCATTCATTAATTAAATTTATTTGTGATTTAACTTTTTCGTTTTATAATAATGAAAATCATTTATGGTCAGAATGATAGCGCTATCAGGTTTATGGAATAATTAAAAGGATTTCATTACTGCATTACTGCAAGTAAAACGCTTACGTCATAAGGAAAATCCTTACTAACCGGTTGATCATCCATTTTCCATTTTTTCGTAATGATTACTTATAACGTCTTCAAAATATTGTTTCAACCGATTACCCTTAGTTTGTAGAAATACCTATCAAAAAAAGATTTAAAACATATCTTCATATTTCCATTTGTGAAAAGTATGTTTAATACTTATATTCAATTCACAATAAATACATTTTACGAATAATGCCTATATCAACGAGCTAAATAAATATTGACAGTATTCCAGTACAGCTGATCAAATATTTTTATTACTGTTTTCAGTAACATGTCATACTGTGTGTTTATGATAACAAATCCTGATTTGTTCTGATTCATTTTGACATTCCTTGACAAGATGTCATAATACAGTTTTATTACTTGATCTCTTTTATTACACAACACACACAGACAGACAGACACACACACACACACACACACACACACACACACACAGAGTAATTACAAATTTAATGACACCTTAAAAATTTATCTAGATTTCAAGATCGGTATACACTTCAAGGTATTGGGTCTACGTCTTACCATGATAGCGTATTCATCCTGTATTTTAAATTGAAAAATACTAGCTTTCGATTAATTGAATCTAGGTCTTACGTAGTTCTAACAGGATGGGATCTACAGTTTACACGACTGAAGTACAATAGTTGTTTTGCGAGATATTATACTGTGCTTCCATACAGCGAAAAAATGTTTAGGTTATTTAGGTTTGCTGGATTTACTCCTTTTTGGAAAGGGTATTAGCCTTTACGCTAATATGTTGAAGTTGAACTTTACAAAACCTAAAATAAAAAATAGGTTAGTATGTATCCTGCACACAGAATGACAACTTTACAATTCATGGAAATTACCAAAATGTATGATGTTATAGCTGCTGCAGTGGCAAAGATTTTAATTGCGAAAACAATTCACTTTCTGAAAGTGAAAAACTTACTTTCAAAATCTGGAAAAATCTACTTCGCCAGATATTCAAGTAAGTAAAGTAATACATGTCATTTAGCCTGTTATATATGTTAGTTTTAGAATAATCCAAAAATAAATTTGGTTTAAAACAGTCTTCACTTTTCCCTGTAAGTGATTACAACAAAATATGGGTTGGCGAAAAGATCGATATTGAATTGATGATGGAAAACGTGCCCGATAACCCGAATAAAAAACAAATTTGGTTTTTACTATGATCCTACTTGGAAACGGAAAGAATTGACAGATTTAGATAAATTTTCGTACGTAGGACTAGTTTGTATCGTGTGA
The DNA here is from genome assembly GCA_022606455.1 of Callitettix versicolor. Taxonomy (NCBI): domain Eukaryota; kingdom Metazoa; phylum Arthropoda; class Insecta; order Hemiptera; family Cercopidae; genus Callitettix; species Callitettix versicolor. Next base: position 95,041,926 of record CM040186.1, read on the forward strand.
TTAATTTTTGAGGTATTTTTATATTTTTAATTTACATTTCTTTAAGTCGGCTGTTACTATTTTGTTAAAAAAATTTAAATTTAGAAAATTGCGTCTCCGAAAATCCACTTGAAAATTTCGAAACTTATTTCACTGAGACCAAAGTTATTTTCGAGTTTTTCCAAATTTACTTGCAAACCATAAATTTAAATTCATTTAAAATTTGAGCTGACGTAATTATCCTATCAAATCAAAATTTAAGCAGAAATTGATGATCCAACTTTGCTTTCGATTTTTTGAAAGCGTGGGAATTTATTCACCCCACTCTGTAAATAATATTCTAATACAGTTTCGAATATACTTGAACTGTAAAATAAAGGTCGTAAAGGATTGCATAGTTTCGTGCCGCCATGTATAATTCCTCCCATGGGGAATATGTTTTATATATTCTGACCTCTTCTGAAGTGTACTCCGCAATAGTTTATTGCGTTAATCTCTTTGAATGGGTGTACTATTAAATTTTAATTCAATAACTTGAACCATCAACGGGTGCAATATCTGAAACTAAAGCTATACAAGTAATTTATTATAGCTTAATTAAATAAGTCTTGAACCAAGTCTGGATAAGTCCAGAGATTGAGTGCTTTACTGTTTAAAGTGCAGGTACTTAATTATAATCAAGATACGTTTTATCCCCGGTAATTTAGCAAAACACTTAGCATAAAATGTTTTTAATTTATAAACACTATTCAGTGATTATTCAAGATCATTTAACCACTTATCACACTTTCGTATAAATATGAATTTATAGAGAATAAACTACAGACTTTTGTTGATTTATTTTTGTACAGTTGTGCTTAATAAAACAAAATGTTGATTTGATTCACTGTAATGTAAAAAAATATTTGTTAATTAACATCCATTTTCCATTAATAAATGTTTCGCATATTGAAACGTCATTTATAAAGAAAATATTATTTGTAATTAACGATATATTTGTCATTTTTTTAGATGCACGTCACTGTTTGTAAAATCATGTTTTGTAATAACGACAATAAAAAGGTTATCTTGTATATTAAAATATTTGGTTTAATATGTTCTATCCATTTGTATGTCGGTTCAAATAGTTTTTCACGATTTTGATTTAACTTCGCATAAAGGTAGTGTAAATTGTCTTGAAATAAAACGCATATATGTTTATTTTCAAACTAATCCACTCTCCTCAAAACAAATTTATTACTATCGGTTCGACTGTATTGGCCAAAATTTTTAGTCACATTAAGATTTATAACTTGATTCAGAGCACCAAGTTAGAAGTGAAGAGAATTTACCATTCAAGAGTATCAAAAATTAATGTTGTCGAGTTTTTTCTGATTTTTTGTAATGACTTTAGTTGTTATTCTTCAAATATAGAACTTAATTGTGTATACATTTTGAAAATTAACCGATGTTCAGGTTTTCAGTTTGTAATATTCTGAATCAATATTTTTGTTTGTAATAATTTAATGTTAAAAATGTGTGTAATACTTTAACAGCTGATGTTCCACTTTGAATATGGTAGTTATTGTAAATAATTTGGCTTTTTAGATTGGTAGTGTATGTTTTACTTGAAGATCAGAAATAAATGAAAAAAAGCACAGACTATTACGATTTCAGACTACTTTTCGATTAAGATATAACTTATGCACGTATATTTGACACCGCTTGCTGAATATGCATAAGATTCAATTATTTTATTAATATAAAATTATTTTTTTAATTACTTTGTCAGTGAGTTAAACAATCAATTATTAGATTTCGAAATTTAATTTGTCTAGTTATAAATAATTTTTTATACGTGAAAATAAATACTAAAACACTTCATTTGTTCTAAACTTTTTTCACTCGCGCACATGTTAGACTCCATGGTCCGTGTTTCAAGACGGCTAGAGGACACGGCCGGTGCTGTTCTGAATGCTTCAGCTTTGGGTACTTATCCGACTCTGTCTTGAAACACGACCAAAGAGAACATGTGCGCAAGTCATTGGGTGAAAAACCTTTCATTAACAGACAGACAGACGAATAATACATGACTACTTTTTATTATATATCCAAAAACAAACCACAGTCAGTAAAATTTTATTTGGACAAATATAAAAAAAGTTTTGACAACTGCAACTTTTAGAGAAAACATAAACAAACAACTGGAAGTTTATGGTAAAGTTTGTCTTCAATAGTCCTTTCAACTTTCGTTCTTCATTGCTTTATATTTACTGAACACTGGCCGGGTTTACTTTCTGTTCATCAGCAGATAAATGCAAATGTCTTACTTAATAGGCTCCAGTTAAATATTTATGTTTAGGTGTAAATAATGCATCACAGTTACGGAACTATCCATTACCAAAACATTTAGAATTAAGGTTTCCCAAAAGACGTTAACCTAAATTTTATAGCAGTTTATTACTTCCACATTATGAGATTCATAAATGAAGTATGGCATCGTAAAATAATATTTATATTAAATTTTAGTGGATCTATCTGCTATCTGATATTCAAAGAAAAAATGATTTTCTTTAGATGCCTGCCTGACGGTGAATTGAAATTCCTATTTCAAAACAATCTGTACGAATTAAAAATAAATAATGTGTCCTTAAAAGTCAGGAGAAATATATATTAACATTGTATTGGTTAGACTAATGAAAACTGAAATTAATTTAACTATAATATATAATTTATTTGCGAAAAATTAAGCTTTAATTGCAAACAATTTATAATGAATGTATTTGCTACAATAATTATGATATTAATTTCAATATTAAGTGTAGCCATTTTTTGACAATAAAACATCTTCAAAGAGTAGATCTTTATCAACTCCTCTTTACTTATTTTCTGGTAAGTACTACTTCTGCTGTCCTCGGGGATATCAGGACTCAGGATTGTTGAAGGAAAAAGTAAACGATTATTGTATGCAATTACCACTAGACATAACAAACTTCAGTCTCCTTTCTTATTCAGATATGGAACGAGATAACCTAGAAAATGTCACATACGATTATGGCGAGACGTCGGAACAGTGTTTTTTCTAGAATTATGTCAAACGGATGTACAGCGGTTATGTTTACATTCATTATGAGTGTTATCAATGTGATTCACATTATTTCCTATTCTTCCCGTCAGTGGTCTATCCACTCACCTAGTAAAGGCTACCGCGGTTTCGAAACTCTATCGTTTCATCTTCAGACCGTTATACAAAATGTTCAAGCCTTCTGACGAGGTCGTCACAAAGTCAAACAAAACATTAAAACATACATCACAAACACTGAGCACAATTACACGATTAAAATATGTATTATGAAATTCGGCTTGGCCAAGCGACAAGCGCGACTCGTACGTCGTTACATTCCGGACTGCGGAGTCTTCATCAGTAGTAGCGAGCCCGTCAGTATTATCAGTTATTGGTTATCAGTTATCAGTATGTTGGTTTATGTTATTTATTCAAATCACCTATCCTTAGAGCCATGTCATATATTAAATTTGATTTAAATGAAAGTTCTTCATTAAGAATGTTGTGGTCTGATTTTTTGCTTTTATAAATCTCAAACTCTTCAATCGCATCCATATAACTGCTTTTATGACATAAATGTAATATTTTCATGTTGGTATGGATGTATCCGAATTTATGGTTTTTGTCCATAAGATGTTCTAAGAAAGCCGAGTTTTTCGATAATGCACTTCTGCGTTCTTTAAATATTTTCTTAAAAGAGCGATATGTCTGACCGATATAGTTATATATTTGAACTATATCTATAAAGTAATTGAACCTGCTACCTCGCGCTCTACAAACAACTTTCCTATACCGAGTCAATCTCTATCACCATTTACTCAGTAAAAGTTACCTAATAAAATCTCGACTTTAGAGGTTATTTCCGCTCAATAACGTCTAGCGCATCGTGCGTCATGTTATAGAACTATTTTCACAACATCTGTTAAAACACTTCCGTTTCCTGTGATTTTAGTTGAGCTCATTAATAACGCTAAGTTTCTAATATCAAGTCTTTGAGAACTTCCATTTGGAAACTTTGCAACTTGTTTGAACGAAACTTTACTAGTTAACTAGTGTTTTGTTTGTTTTCTCTTTAAATATCAGATTTCATGTCTGATATACATATTCTTTTAAGGAAAAGCTAGGAAATACAAAATCTTATGACTTGGTTGTACAAACGTGTATAAATTGGACAAAAGTTTTGAGATTACACATACAGTTTGGGAAAGGCAATATGAGACAGCAAAATGAATTTAAGCTAATATAATCATAATATCATATAAAATCGTTAAAAAAGTATTTAAACCTCAAAATACAGTCAGCAATTACAAAATAATTAATATAAAAGAATTTTTTGATTTAATTTTATTTAATTATGTTTTGTTTTTCTAGTAACGGACTTACACAAACAGAAGTTCCGGAAAAAGAAATTTAAAGATATTAAACGTGTATTAAAAAATCTCTAAAAAATTTTAAGTTTTTTTGGAATTGTCTCACCGTTATTTTAGTTGAAAAAAATAAGTTACTATTGTTGCGACAGCCCGTTAAAGGCGTATATGATTTTTAACATTTAAATAATTAAAATATTTTAAATATTTAATTATTTTTTCCAAAAAAAGTATACTATAAAAAACTATTAATAGGTCAGTGTACTAAATTAAAGAAAGTTTACAGTTATACAGTAATTTACAAAAAAAATATTACAGAAAATACATGTTTTCCCCTATTTGAAATTCGTTGCGCTGAAACTGAATGCGGTACTAAAGTGTACATAACATCTAACCAAAATTATATTAACATTCAATGAACTGTTTGAAGAGCTGAAAACACCATTTTTTGAAAAAAATATAAATTTATTCCGGGATTCGGTCAAGCTATAATTTATCTAAATCTGGCCGGTGAGTTTTGTCTTCAGCAATTTCTACAGACACAAACATCAAAGTATTTTGTTTCTAATACATTCTATTTTGATTCTTTGAAATTAACTGATTCAACGTCTCAAAATCGATTTTCCACGATCATCATTCTCCTTTTTTTTGATAATATTGACGTTAAGTATTACACTTTATAAGTACGTTGCATATTACAAAAGGTAATTTCACCATACATTTAAACGAAATATTTTTCAAAACTTTCAAAACTTTACATTTGATTTTATAAGTACATTTGATTTTATAAGTACATTTTATTTTATAAGTATATTTAATTTGGTAAGTACATTTGATTTTATAAGTACATTTGATTTTATAAGTACATTTAATTTGATAAGTACATTTGATTATATAAGTACATTTGATTTTATAAGTACATTTGATTTTATAAGTACATTTATTTTGATAAGTACATTTGATTTTATAAGTACATTTGATTTTACGTTTTACTTGTTCACCTCTTTAGAGTTCGTACACCAAGAAAAAAATTCTTATTGATGCACCGCATTGTTTAAATTCAGCAACCTCAGTTTACAAAATTACATTTGCAACAGTCTTCACGCGCGGAATAAATTACTCTGCCCGCCTTAGTTATGTAAATGAACAGGGAAATATAAACATAGCGGCAGAGGGAATAAATAAAAGTATTGAAACAGCCAAATTGCTTTATTTCGCTGCATTCTGTTGTCAAGGGAGGAAAGTGAGGGTTGTATAATCCAACAGGACACCTCCGTCCTTCTTTGTGAAAGTGGCTTCATTTGGTTTTAATTGGGTTTGTTTCGTTTGAACGTTTACACAGTTCGTCTACGGAATGGGATTTTTTAATAAAATTTTAACAAGTCTCACTGCAGTCAGCATTTATCTTGTTTGTCCGCTGGACTTGAATTGAATAATGCAATCTTTTTTTACGGAATCAACATGGGAAAGGTCGAAATTATAACACAAAAATCGGTGTGTCAAATCAAAATTTGATCAGTTTTATTGATTTGAGTTGAAGTATCAAAGAACAAGGTAATTTTATAAAATCAAATAACTGAAACAAAGTAGAATTTCGAGACAATTGAGATGTATAATGTAAATACTTGTCATTAAACGTATTGAGCTAAAAAAACTGAATGAAGTAATTAGGTTTTTATTGTAACTACTTTAAATGTAATTTATTGTATTTTTGTATATATATATATATATATATATATATATATATATATATATATATATATATATGTATGTATATTTTTATTTATAATCATCTTTTTAATTCAATATTATTTCAGATTTCCATTACTTTTAACTATGAATATAACTTGTGTGTATTCATAGTTATTCATGTGTAGTTATAGTTATATGTATTCATATAACTTGTATGTGAATATAATATAATTTGTGTGTATATATTTTTGTATTTTATATTTTAGCAGTCGTGTTTTTTATTTTCTTAAGTAATCGTTATTGTTTAGTCATTTTTAGTGACGTAGCCACTAAAAACACCTTTTTTAGCAATTTTGCCATTTTTTTATGATTTTAAAAAAAGAACAAAACTGTAAAGTAGGCCCTGCGAAGTCCTGGCGCTGATCTGTGTTCCCTCTTATGGTCCTGTCGCCATGTATGGCTTACACAAACTGGAGTTAGCATGTATGGGATTAAAAATATTGTATTTCAATTTAAATCAATTGATTACAATTTTTAATTGATCAATTGATCAAATTGATTGTTTGATTTTTAATTTTCGAATTATTTATTTTTGTCGCATCGACGATTGAACTATTTTCACTATTTACTTTAATTTGAAGATCTGGTGTTGTCCCCGGCCTGATCTTTGGACAAAGGCTATCGCTAGTTTATCTATCATTCCGTCCGATTTCATATCTCCAATTTGGCTCGGCCGATGTTTTAATTCAGGGTGTCATTGTTTCCAGCTCAACGCCCTGAATCAGCTGAAACTTTAATGGTAACTCTAGGTCTATTGGTTCCGCAGTTAGTGTTTTCTATTGCTTTTCGTGGTTGAATCTGAGTGATTCTTATTGTATAGTCTCTAGTAATTATGTTTTACACTTTTACTAAGGTTATTTAAGAATGTATGAGTACATTAGTTATTTAAGAATTTATTATTTTATCCTGGCGACTAATTACATGTAGGATAAAATTAGTTATAAATTTATCCTATCTACTTCACCCTAATTTTACCACATTGGAGGTGATGTGGGTGAACGTTATATAGCCTATGACACTTCTGGTGAAGTGTCTTTATAAATTACCGGTCTTTATAAATTAATTAACAAAAAGTAAATGAGAAACAAATGCTATAAATATAGTTTGGTATCAAATAAAACTGGAGAGATAATCAACAATGGCTACATTAATATAAAAACAAAATAAAAGACAATAATCAAAGCAGTACTTAGCAATATAGACATATACACAAATATATATGACTTTTTATTGTTGTAATTATGCATTTTAGATATCGGTTTTTCAGTTTGAGAAAACATACCAAAACACGCACAAGCGCGCGCGCGCACACACACACACACACAAACACAAACACACAAATGTTAAGCGTTGCAACACAGACAGTTTTTCAATCAATGATAAATCAGTTTTTCAATTAATTCGATAAAAAATTAACGTTTTCTAATTTAACTATTTATTTCGTTTGAAACTTTTAATTTGTCTGTCGTTAAATAATGCAACTTCATTATTAGATATTGCATTCCCCTAACTACATTTAAAGTTTAATTTTTATTGAACTGAATTTAATCTACAATGTTAAATAAAACCTAACAATATATTCACTCTACTAGATCAAATTAAGAGTGAATTACTAATAAATTATTTTAATTCGTATTACTTTAAAGAAAGGTAATTATAATATATATTACTAATTATTTGTTACGCATAAGACTAATAATATTTTGACTGGCAAGTTTTTAAATAATGGGCTCATTGTATTGTTTTTTTAAATCCATTACTTGATACACAGGCTACCAAATAAAATTATTTCATTGAGTGACTACCAGGCCCCTACACCTTGCATTCTTCGGCTTCCAGCTCCAAGTATTCAGTCGCTTCATAACACTGTCTAAGTTAATAAATTAATACTTAGCATACACGTTATATTAAATTATTATAGTTACTTTAACTTAAGTTATTAATGCAAAGTATTAAAACTTTCAAACTGTTACAATTATGCAAATAAAATTACCATAACATGTAAAATAACACAGAATAATTACTTTATTGGTTTATGCTACTAAATGTATGGTTATTTTAGTATTAACAATTATAATACAATTGACAGTGTGTTAGTACTTATATTGCTTGTAAGCAACTACCATAAACATAACCTAAATTTGACGGAACATTCATTGTTGAAAAAACAATTGTAGTTAAAATCAGTTGCTTAGGTAAACTTCAACCTTCACTGCCGCGTCTCCACAGTGAACAATATTCTTTTCATATGCTTTTAAATTTATAGAGTAGATATGAAACCAAATATTATTAAAAGCGTTAATTAGGTAGAGATTTTCATTCAAGAATTAACACTCAAGAAATAAATAGACTCTTAATAAATTTTTTTTCTTACATAATATTGTGAAGAATACTGTTTATAAAAAAAATTATAAAGAGTATTCGATGGGCATATTAGTTTTAAAAAGTCCAATAAAATTGATTTTCCCTATATTTGTAACTTTTTTCATTATTTTTGAGTTCCATAGAATTTCTATGTTTGGCCATTATTATGTGGAATTTCTACTAAAGCCTAGTTAAAAGCAATAAATAAAAATTAAAAAGTTTGTTTTTCAATTAAAATAAGTGATTATAGTGAAGATTAACTTAAAAAGCCTAGGTATTTATTGTACAAAAATATGGATTTAAAATATTTTGTTTGAAAAATTAGCTCGATTCTTGAAAATTTTCTTTTCAGGAGAATATAAAGTGTGCTAAAACAAACGGCAATACACGAGATGAAAAAATACGAGTTGTAAGAAGAGGTGGTGATAGAGAAGAAAGAAGATTTGAGGAAAAAGAAAAAACCAAAAGAAGAAGGAAAATAGCAGGAAAAAGAGACTTGAAGTTACGAGACCGACATTCCAGTACTCATTATCTTTGAAATTGCTTTTTAAAAATCATTATCTCTTACAGATTCTTTTAGTTATTTTATTATTTCAAATTTGTTTTTTTAATTTTTTTTAAATACTGTCTTCTTTTTTGTATAATTTCCAGGCTCTTTGCTATAGTTCATTTCATAATCTTCTCCCCTTACATTCTTCCGCGGATTACCATTCACCATATAATTCTTACAACATATTAGTAGAGTTATTTTATTTGTATTAAATAAACTTGAAGCCGACTTTACGAATCGAAACACAAGCCATTAAACTGAGCAATGGTAAACTAATTAAGATTGTGAAGAAGTTCAAGTGTCTTGGTGAAATTATAGCCTGGAACACAGACGAGAAATCACCGATAAACAGCAGAACATACAAACTGAAACAAGCGCAACGCCTCACCTGGCCAGCCTACAAAAAGAAATCGCTCTCAATGAATACCAAATTTCGACATTATAATTCCGTTGTTAAACCTGAGGCAACTTATGCTAGTGAAACACTCTTCAAGTTGAAGATTAAATCAACAACTGAACTACTGCAGAAAATAGATAGAAGGATCATCAAAACAATCATTAACAAGAAACACCAAGTGAATGGCCAATGGAGATTTCTACCGAATGAAGTGGTATATCGAGAAAGTGAGTCAATAATAGACACAATGTGGAAAAAGGGAATTGTTTTTTTCGGCCATATAGCACGTTTTCCAGAAACCCGACTGGTGAAACAGCTATTTAGCTATTTCTGGAAGATTAAAACGCAGAATAATTGCTTCAAAGAGATCCAGAGTGATTTAGAAGAGTTAAATTTGACGTTGCCTCAAATTGAAGGTAGAGCAGAGAAGAGGATTCTAAGGAATAAATATTTGCAATTAAGGCTAACAACATTTGAACGAAAGACCTATACCATAACTGATGAAAAAAGGGCAGCCAGGTCGGACAGGATGAAGAAATTTTGGGAACGGAAGAAGAAGCTGAAACGCTAGTCTCTCCATAGCGATGTTGGACTGTATGGACTGATTAAAGTGCTCCAATGAGGGCGTTAACTAAGGAAAAAAATCTTGGTTAAAACATTCCGACTATTAGTATTTTGATATTTAGATTATTCTTGCCAAGCGCTTATGCTAACTTCAGCCTTCCATAAATGTCAAATAATATAAAAACAATGTGGTTTATATTTGTTGAAATCTTGAAGAAGTTTTGTTTTTTGATTGAAAGCAATGTTTTGCAATCCAAATAAGCGGAAAGAGGAAAACCAAAAGCGTAAAGCGAAATGTAAAGTAAAAACGAAATGCGTTTTTGAAGTGAATTCAGAAAAGAGAGTGAGTGAATTAGCACAAAGTGGTAGCTACGCACTTGGTTTATTGTATGCAATAAGGCTCAGAGCTGCTGTGCTTGCAAATCCAGTTAGGCTTAGAGGAATTTCAGTGACTTTGTTACTTTCTGTGTTTTCAGAATTAATTACGACTTTAAAATAGGAAAATGTTTATAAATATGTATGTAACTCGATTAAAGCAAACATTTGACTTCTTAACAAACGTAACTTTGTAAGAGTCCGCTAAGCTCAGAAACATAATTTTTAAAATCGAGTAAATTTTAAATTTTATTTTTAAGAAGAATTTAAAAAAAATATATTTAGAACTTAAGAAGAGACATTTTTGTTATACATTCTATCAAACAAAATTTAATAAACCCTGAATTTTTAGTTTATGATACATTTAACAAAAAAATCTAAATAAATTTAATTTACCTATTTATAGATAAAATTTAAATGCCCATTACATTATAAGAAACTGTAATTTTTCTAGTCTACAGATATGTATAAAAACAAACAAATATTATGAAAAGACACCTATAATATTTCAGGTTTGCCCTTTGATTACAATATTTTTGGTGAATTATTATTTTTTATTTAGATTAGGTACATTAAGAATAATATCTTTTTTTTTTTTAAATATATTTATAAAATTTCCACTTTTTTAAGCTTTACACTTAATAAAACATTATCATTTTGTGTGAAACGTTTCTGTGATACTTGGGAAAAATTCACAAACTTTAGTTTCTATTTAAATATAAATAACGATGTTTTCACAAAAATATTCTTAATTTCTTTCCATAAAACGGGCAACATAACCTAACAAAACTGGGCAGGAAAATGATGAAATTTCAACTAAACGCAATAAGAAAACACTCATACTTGCATTAAGAAATAATCGCGGCACGCAGCTGTCTCGCGGACGTGATAGAAGCGAACATCCATTCATTTTTACTTATAATTAATTTCCCAATATCAACGTTTTTTTAATTTAAAAATACTTTAATATGCATTGTGATGGTGAGATCGGATTTTCAAAAAATATTTTAAATGGCAGCCGTATTAAAACTGTTGACTAAATTTTGTTGGTTAAGAAACACTTACAAGCTATTACAGTAATCAATTTTTTCCATTTTTAAATCAAATTCGATCAAAAGTTTTATATATATATATATATATATATATATATATATATAAATTTTAACAACCCTTAAGAAATTGAAGTGAAGGTCATGATCGGTGCTCATATCATTGTCCCCTGCAAGGGGTGCAGACTAGCAGCACCTATTGAGGGAATTTAGACGTCCCTTGCGGTACCGGAGTCTTAACACACACTTACACTTACAACACTACACTTACGACTTTAACACTTTACACTCATACTTACATTTAGGGAGGAGATAATAGCCTCTATGTGCTTTTCATTTTAAAATAAAAATTAAAAAAAAATCATATCATGGTCCCAGTTCTGGATCTTATCACGACCCCTCAAATAGATCATTTTTCCAAAGAAAATTCACTAATTATTCCTTTTACCAGAACTGACACTTTAATTACGTGTTTTAACACTGTAACCCGCTGCATATATTGAGAGGATTTAGACGTACTTCACGGTATCCGAGTCTAACACACACATACACTTACAACACTACGCTTACGACTTCAAATTTTTACACTCACACTTACATTTAGGCGATAATAGCCTCAATTTGCTTTTCGCCTTAAAAACACACTGTAATGAAGAAATAAATAGTGAGCACTAGTAGTTTTTTTAATGTCCTGTCATATTTAAAATCTTTAAAAATATTTTTAATAATACTATTTAATTTCATTAAGAGAAATATTATCCACAATTAATTTTAAAATTAAGAAAAAGTAATATAATAATTTTACTTAGTTTCAGGATAAGCTAATGGATAAGCCTAAGGGTACCACATATGACAGCTGTTTTGAAGCTACGTAAACTGAAGTCAATTAATCAAAACAGCTGTGGCAGACAGTGGGGGGAGGAGATCGTGACGTAGGGAGCTGTCAAGTGAGTGTGCAGTGAGGCGATATGAATATAGCGATACTCTGCTTAAAATTTAGAAATTTTTAAACATGTAAATTTTAAAATCAGTGAATTTTGAACGTTTTAGTGGAACATGTATATATAATAAGTATTTGCCAAACTCTATTTTACAGCAGATCATTTTAGATCAATGGATTCAAAATTCTTTGCATTGACTCATGAGTCAATAAATTTTTGTCTTTTTGCGATAGAGTTACCTGGTGACATCAGAAAGTCTTCAGTTCTGAGTTACATGGCTCGATGAGGGCGATATGAACTTTGTTTTTAATTAGAGCAAGCTAAAATTTTTACTACCGTTTTCTGAAAACGTTCTGCTTTACTTGAACCAAGCTAAAATAGCCGTAAATATTTTTTACATTTTTTTTATTGTATTATAAAAAAAACAACATACTGAATTTAGCTAGAAATTCTTTAGACTACAATCTTCTCTTAATAAACCTTGAAGAACAGGCCTATATCGAGTACCTTTATTTAAAATTTTAGTAATACCTTGATCCTTCAGTTGAAGAATCAAGGTGTTATTTGTTTGGAGGTGTGAAATGTTCATTTTTTTATCAGCTCATCGTTATCAATTATCCATTATCAAAACAGCTTTCCTACTGCTGGAATGATTGTAGCAGACCAAGCCGGACCCCGAGAGAATTTGATTCTCTAATCATATAATAATTTATTTATATATCTAATCATAATATTTAGCCCGGGCGCCAAATACTAAGTCCGGGCTACGTTGAACTTTCTGACCTGTTTATGTATATTTCAATTTCCCCGCAGGGGTGCAGACTAGCTGCACCTATAAAGAGGATTTAGACGTCCCTCACGGTACCCGAGTCGTAACACACACTTACACTTACAACACTACACTTACGACTTTAACACTTTACTGACATTTAGGGAGGCCATAATAACCTCTATGTACTTTTTGAATTAAAATAACAAAAACATTTATCTTTCAACAGAACAAACACATGTAGGAAAAGATCAAATTGTATTAAACATTGAAAACTTAAACTAAGGTTTTTAGATTTGGAATCCTGCTTTTATGGAGAATTTCCTGCAGCCAATGCGTTTTCATTGTAAAAATTATGTAAGCTTATTCTTCATGTGAATATTGAAATGGCGTTTTTAGAAGCTTAACCGAAACATTTCGACTTGTGTACCACTGTACAATTTATTACAACGATTAAAAGAGTATATAATTATAAAACCAACTTATAAAATATCATAACTTATTAAGTTACGGTTACTAGTGCCAACTTATGAATAAAAAAAATCACTTTTATTTCACCATTTATATTTTTATTGCTTTTAAAAATATATTAATACAGTTGGTGTTTCATGTTACTTCTGTACATTTGTACGTTTTTGTTATTTACTTTATTGTAAATTTTAAATGTTTTAAGTAAATACAAAATTAACGATTAATCAGTGTTTATTTTCGTCTTCCCGAATTTATCGAAAACTTTAAAATGCTAATTATTCTAAATTCTTACAGTAGATATGACAGTGAAATCATATGCTAAACAGCTGTGTGAAACTGTTATTAATGCTTTAAGTTGTTCACGTTCGTCTATGTTAGGCGATACAGTATTTTATCTTGTTTCCATTTCCCACTTTTCCGCCCCACTTCAGCTAATTAATCCCTCTAAACTAGAACTACATAAACTGGAGTCAATTTTGCCACAACTTGTAAGCCACAACTGAACTGTTATGTCTAAGAGAAAATCTCTACCGCAAAACTCCATGTTGTTGTTTCTGTACACTTCAGCTCCACAAAGAGTCTTAACTGTGATATTTATTCAAGCGTACTTCCATTAATTTCATTTTTACATTTTATCGCATATGTGTACACACCTTTCTTGTACAATGAATAGTGAAATACTATAAACAAATCGCAGGAACTTCAAAGAGCATAATTGTTTTTATCAAATGATATTTTTACTCTCGGATGATTGTATGTAGCCTTTTCAAGGGTAACTAAATCAATTAACATGTTTGTATTCATTAAAGAAAATGAAATACAAAAAATTGTATTGTTATTTCAAATATTTTTATTATATTCAAATTTCTATTACATAACTGTTTCTATACGTCGTTAGTTCCTTTTTACACTATTGCATAACAATTGGAAATTTTTTAGAACATTAAAAAAAATATTTATATTTAATATTATATACTTCCACGTACATTTATTATTTAAGAGTTTTCATTGTTGTATTTTACGTTGTATCGATTCAAGAGTTAGTGTGAACACGTAGTTGATTTGTCGTGATTTAATTTATTAAAAAAATTAATATTTGACAATTTTATCTAGTTAAAATTTATTTTCTGAATAATTATAAATGTTTCCGAAAACATACTTATTTCTTCACGCAATAGGTGTCTTTTGTTCTTTTTTTAACTATTTTTTGATATCTTTCATTATTTGTTACATATTATGTTTATTAAGCGGGCGTATACTTAACGTATATAATCTTAAATAAATTATTGAATATAACTTATATTCGAATTTGACATTAATACATAAACAAATGGGATCCTAAATCATATCAGTTTCGTTAAGGATATTATTAGTAGATAGTCTGTATATACTAAGGAGTGTTAACACTTTACTGTGAAAAAAGTAAGTTTTTTTAGCATAAGACTTTTTCTTTGTTTAAATATTAGCTACATTATATAGCCTAAATAAAAACATTTATTTTATATTTGAATATTATTTCTTCAGTATCTAATATTTAGGAAACATTGTTATAACTTTTAAATTGTCACAGTTGTTCCAAAACTCTCACACACGACACACACACACACACATATATATATATATATATATATATATATATATATATATATATATATATAAAAATTAGTTTTATGATATAAACTAATTTCGATACAGAAATTCACAAAATTCAAAATATATTATGTGATAGGAAATTAAAAACTAATAGTAATACAGTCAAACTATTTAACCCTGTTATAAACTTTGGTGAGATAGTGAGCATTTTCAAATTGATACTATACAGTAGTAATCTAGTAAAATTAATTTAAATAGTTTGATATTCGTTTTTCATTGTGTACTAAATTAGTTTGTTTAATTTTCTGATAAGTTGTTTCCGCATTGCATTTGTATATTATGTTACTGTATACTTTATATTTTGTAATTCAAGGATATTAATTTACAGTTTCCTGGTATCATATCCTTTTGTAAACAATTCTGTTGTGAATGGTATATTTTGTTGACTAATTTAAACAAAAATATAAGTGATTTATATGAGATCATAAGCAATTTTTTTGACGAGAATAAAGTAAAAAAACATATTTTGCTAAGAGTCCAATATTTTTAGCTCAATTTTGTACTCATGCAGTTTCAATCAGGTTGAAAGCAATGCAGGTTATCTCATTAAATGATAATGTTTTATGATTTTTAATTATTATAAGCCTTCAAATTATGCTTATTAGATTTTATCTTTTTAAATATGTTTATACTTACGGAAAAAATTATGAAAAGTAAAAAAAAAAGACAAACATTATTTAATCTTAAAAAGGTATCATAATTAAGAAATTATGGAATATGGTATAAATGGTATGTTTCTTATTTAAAAATTAATTTTTATATTTTCATTTTTTAAAATATATTTATTCTTTATAAAAATAGCTTTTAACCAAGTAAACTACTGGTTATTGTATTCTTTACTGTATTTTTTGATACTGTCCAATCAGATAAAAAGCATTTTCACACAAGTAACATTTTAAAGGTTCGTAGTAATACTTACAACAGACATGCAAGTCTAAAAGTTTTTTAGGTCTACTTATGATGTGCCGCTCTTCTGTCGCAATAAATTCAGAAGGGTGCTGGAAGTATGGATATAGATCCAACACAGGTTAAACCAACCTAAACATCGCACAGCAAATATTTACGTTAAAAGATAACTAATGCATTTTTCTTTTAATATAAACTTAATGCAAATCCATTCCTGGAAAACGGTGACGACATTTCTCCTTTACCAATCCACAATAACTCTGCATTCCTCTATAGGATTAATAGTATAGAAAATACCAAAATATAAAAAAATTTCTTCTAAGTACAATAGAGAGAATTTATTAAAAAAACTATTTCACTTATGATAACCTTGTTTTAAAAATGTTTGAACAAAATAACTATTGTCAATATTTAAGGTTCTCTCTCTCTCTCTCTCTCTCTCTCTCTCTCTCTCTCTCTCTCTCTCTCTCTCTCTCTCTATATATATATATATATATATATATATATATATATATATATATATCTTGAAAAGGCATGTAACGAAGAAGGCATTAAAAGGAATAAATCTATTTCTACCTAAGTGTATAAAAACTTTAACAAAGAATAAATATATGTACTCAGCTACTAAGTATTTCAGTATCTTACAAAGTGGTCTAAAGTGTCTGAATGTAACGAATAAAACAAAAATGAAAAAGTTGTTTCTATATTTTATATCTACAAAAGTATGGAATGTTTAATATAAATATAGAGAGCTTTTAATGAAGGAATGTAACAAAAATGGTATTACAGACACAAAATTATAGTTACTAATTTGATATTTGATTATATTTATAATTTATGCGTCTGGCTGTCTGCTGATAACAGCGTAAGTTATGTTTATGCTTTATTTAGTTTCAGTATGGCTCCTGTTCACGTTGTTTCCTCTCAGTTCAGGATATATAATGTATCTCTTTCTTGAAAAATGTATGTATTGTGCCAATATATATTATATCCTATTCTCCCTCTCTCTCTCTCTCTCTCTCTCTCTCTCTCTCTCTCTCTCTCTCTCTCTCTCTCTCTCTCTCTCTCTATATATATATATATATATATATATATATATATATATATATATATATTTACAAATCTCCTTCTATATAATCTTTTTTGATTTATACAACATTTGGTTTTACAAAAATAATATATATATATATATATATATATATATATATATATATATATATATATATGTATATATATATATATATATATATATATATATATATATATAATATTAATGTCGACATTTTATGTTAGTCAGACTGAGGACAACGGGTCAGTATGTCTCGACAGTAAATGCCTATCAAACGGACTTTCCTTGAGAAAAGAAATTCAGAAACATAACAGACTAACCGGTGTCTACCACCTAGATCACTTGACCTGATAAAACTTTTAAAATAGGTAAGACGTTATCTAGATAAGGTTCTTATTTATTAGAGGATTAATAACGTTATAAGATTCATATTTACTATCGTATCACCTGCTTGAATCTAGATTAATGCTGGGATCCAGAATCTAAACTGATAAGCAGTCTGGAGAGAAGGAAATGGAATAGTTTTACTTAAAGGACTGAGGGCAGGATGCAGCCTCCAACGGGTTACGATGATGGATCGGCATCCATCACTTCCCCAGAGAAACCCTGTTAAGATAATTGCTGGGGCAAAGGAAACCCAGAACGAGGTCTTTAGGGAAATATTAATTAAATGACCAGATTCTGAAACTTCAGTTTACAAAATTTTAACAACTTTATCAGTAAAGAAAAATTCTTTATTACGTGTGTCTGGCTTTCTGAATGTAAAAAATGAAAAAAAAATATCCTGCCGATAGTGCAGAAGAGAGAAAAAGCATAAACTGTTTTAGCAAATAGACAGCTCAAGCTGACCTTGTCGGTCTGCTAGCAATCTCAAAGGAATTACAAACGCAACAATGTCATATTCATTTTTTATTTTATTTGTTACGAAAATACAAATTCCCAAAAAATTTACCGTTTTAAAAATTTCAATTGTTTAAATTTAACTTAACGTTTCTACAAAACATGAAAAAAATAATTCCTGGAAAAAGTAATAGTTTTACCAGAAACAAATTGATATTTAAATTTTTTCTGTAAATTAAATTATAATGCAGTTACAAAAAAAAACAATATAAACATAATTTGATGGTTATTAAATGGCATAAGCTACCAAAATTAATATGGTTCCGGATTTTAATTAGAAAACAGATTTATTTGAAGTTACAAAATAAGTACTAAACATTTAAAAATAGTAGTAATTTCGAACATTATATAAATAATGTTAGTGAATGGTGTATTTGTGAAATTTATTCTGTAAGGAAAACAAGAAAAACCAATTAAAGTAAATTGCTAATTAAGCAAGTAACTACAGAAATGAATGTATTGCTATTGCATGTTTCATGTGTAATTTTTCTCAGTATATTATAATTTCAACCTTTTTAATTTGCATTTAACAAATAAAATTTTACAATTAATGTCTTTTTAATAATTAAATTATACTTCAAGTACTATCATTCTTTTTAAAAATGCAAATAATGGGAAAGTTTTAATGTATTTGAGATAATTTAAATTAATAATTACATACTCGCAATATTTAATAACAGACTCATTAGTTGTTGTTCAGTACATTGTGTTTAGTGCAACTTTCTTGTTATGGATTTTAAGGTGCATTATTTAGTATTCTACGTATATGTTTAAAAAAAATACTAAAATTTATTTTATTTCATTCTTGTTTTATTAAGTCATGTAATTCATAAAGAATTTTTAAGTATCACAATGAGTGTTTTTTTTATTTTCTAATACACAAATATTTGTAAAAAATACAAATTAATAATGTAATGTTGGTGTTTTTAGAGTTTTCAAAAACTAGTATTTTATTTACTCTGAAAAATAAATTTTGTTTTAAACACAGATGGAAAAAATATATTTATTACTTCGATATTCTTCTACATGTGTGTTGATCAAAATATAGCGAAAAATAACAACTCCGATTTAAATGAAATTGTAAAACTAAGATTTGCAGAACTTTGCTTTGAGTGGTAATCATAACTATCTAACTAGTCGCGAAGTTTAGGATAGCAGTTATAAGAAAAAGATATATTTTTTTACTAAAACCACAATATTGATTTTCATAGAAATTAAAATTAGCTTTTTATTCTTCAAAAATTCAATTACAGAGAATATAAACAATTGTTCAAATCGAAAACGCCATGTAAATCGAAAATAGTGAAAAGCTCTTTATAGTCAGTTTACTGTTTTCAAAAAAATTCTTCGGTTTCAATTTTTTTAAATCGACATTAACAATAATTGTACGTATATGATTTGAATTTAAGCACAATTATTAGAACGGATTGCTATAAAGTTATTGTGTTTGATTATTTTATTATTTGTTATATCATATCCGTTTTGTTTTGAAATATTGAATTGAAATTAAATAAGGTTGTGGTAATACACTTTAATATTTTATTTCAAATTTTATTGAGTTAAAAATTGAAGACATAACTTAATATACATACTCACTTATTTTTTTGTACACTAAACATTTATACACTTGAAGTTCGGCAACAATAAATTTTGGTCAAAAAATTTCGATTAACAGTCTTACCAAAACCCTGGACCTGAGAGACCACCATGGGGGAAAAAGTTTAATATAATCAGCTATTATATTATAACTGAATCACTACTTTTCCCTTTATATATATATAGGCATTTAAGAGGTAAGATGTCTTCTATTGACACATGCATTAATATTTATTCCATATTTCTTAGGTTTCTTTGGCATAAATACTTAAAACTGCATTGTCCTCTAAATGGGACTAACATTTCGTCATTGTGACTTCAGGCAAAACTGAGTAGACGCTTTTACTGTTAGATAAGGACTGCTTAAATATTTTACTGATTGGAGCTGCTTTATCTTTGTTTTTGCTTTCAATGCGTGTTGCTGCGTCATCGAACCTAAGACACATTAGAAGAATTTCAAAATTTTTTTCAGGCATTGTGGCTGTATATATTGGACGACTAATATTTTCTACAAAGGTTTCGTCCCCTGTTTTTGAAGCAAAATAAATTTTCTTCTTCAGAGCTAGATTCAATTGGCTTGTTGTAGCCACGTTATCATCAAGAATTAGTTCTCATATTCTATCACTAAACGCAGGGTCTGTAGGATTCAAGTTTTGTAATATTCGACTTGATCTATTTAGTTCATTTTGAATTTTCCATATTTCCTGTATACTAAGAACACGTATATGTATACAGATGAATAAAACGAAATGAAAATTCAACACGCAGTAATATGTTATTATTATTTTAAATAAAAGAAAACAAAAATCTAATACACAAATCGATTACACTATCATCCGAAACCTTGTGTCTGAGAGACCACGCATTAAATACCATTAACTGAAAACTTGTGCTTCTCAAACCTACACGTTTGAAACAAAACAACTGTAAAAATCCCTTGCATCACGAAAAATAAGCAAATAGTAACTTATTGTTTAGAGTAAGAAGAAGGGGAAGGTATTGGGGGGATGAACTTCTCCTTCAATGTTGCCGATAAAAGACCTCGAAAATTCCCGTGGGCCTATTTAGACCAGGGTTTCAGTAAAAGTGTTAAAAACTACAAAACTAATTTTTTTATGTTGTCTCAATAAATGCTTCTTATTATGAATTGTATTTGTTGTTACAAAATATTTTGATATGTTTTACTTCTCCTTCTAACAAAACGTACAAAAAATGTTTAGAGATAATGATGCATTCATATGTTCTTTTAATGTTTTTTTGATTTTATTCCGGTCTACGAAATCTGATTTTGAAATTTGAAATAATTTAAGTCTTTGACGAGAGGTATGATTTAACCATTTTGGTAATGGTTTTAATTAATGGAAAATGTTAACCGTCTTTTAGAAAATAAACTGTTAATAGTCAGATAAAATAAAGGACATTAATAACTTTTTTCAGTTTTATTTATACATAATTTGTTACGTTGTTTTAATCTATAATTTTTTACATAACCAGTAAAAGATTTTGAATATTGAGACCTTATTTCATATTGATATTAGCTCATAAAATCGGAATTAGGGGGAAGACTAGAGAGTGAGTTACTTTTGTAATGTTCTTTTGCTTTTTAATTCACACGAATGTAGCACATTACTGTTTGCATTTTGAAGTTATATTCCATGAAATGTCCAGTTTCAACATATATTCAAGCATTGTCTCTGTTTCACTTTCCAAAACATATTCCAGATGTTATACTTCTATCTGCTGATGACCATTACACTGTTCAGCAGTGTAAACGCAAAGGAAGGAGAGTGCAAGCATCCAAAGCCGCTAGAAAACTTTTCAATGAAAGACGTAAGTTTTTACAGTATTCATTGTGTTAGTCCACCACACTTAGAATTTCCACAGTGCATTTTTAATAGCTTTGAAAAGTAGTAACAATAGGAACAGATGTGCCTTATCAACTTAAACAATTTCATATTGAATACTGATACATTCAGTGTAAGTTACTAACTAATTACCAAAATAATGAGGAGAAAAATGTCAACACTTACTTAACAGTTGTCTTGTAGTTTTGATTAAAATATTTGATAGATGTTTTGCGAAATACATTTTAAAGGTAAAAAATAGTGTACATTAAAGTCTTTAGCAGTAAAAAGTTGTGTATAATTGTAATATGTGTGTGTGTGTGTGTGTGTGTGTGTGTGTGTGTGTGTGTGTGTGTGTGTGTGTGTGTGTGTGTGTGTGTGTGTGTGTGTGTGTGTGTGTGTATACTGCTTGATTGATTGATAATAACATAATGTCAGGTACTACGTCAGTCAGTCTATTCAGCAAAAATTTAAAACAAAAGTTAGTAATAATAAATGGAGTAATCATCAAGTTGTCTTTTTTTTATTGTATTTGTAGTTAAATTTTTACATGAAATAATAGGCAGTGAAAAGAAATGTTCTTTACCTTATTGATTTTCGCACGATGTCGACAACAAACATCAGTCAATAATTATTATTTAGACTATTAAAGCAATAATGTAATCCTTTTAAAGTAAGATACCAATTGTTAATGTAATTTAAGTAATTTCACACTAATCAAATTCTCAGAACTAACTTTAGTGTTCCCTTTTTTTAATGACGTAATACATTACTTTTGTTATTTCAATAACCTCTGTTATTTGAACTAAAGTTCAAGAAAAGTTTCACTAACATAAACTAGTTATAATTGCAGTATATAAAAAAAAAAAAAAAATATATATATATATATATATATATATATATATATATATATATATATATATATATTAACTTCAATATTTTTTGTCGTATAACTTTGTCATAAAATATTCACGATTTTTTTTTTCATAAAAACTGAATGGTATATTTTATGAATTGAATTTAATTTTACATGTCACCTAATTTCTCAATATGTAGAAGCAATTATGAAAATTGGCTTGGTATTTTTTGTTATTTTTAAAACAGTTTTCAGGTGAATGGTTTCTATCAGCATATGAGACAATGAATAAATCGGACGCCCAGAGATTTCATGATCCCTCTTGTGGAAAGTTTCATTTTTATTTGGACAAACCGGAAGTAGAGAAAAACGTATTTAAATTGGATTTGCTCGTTGGGTAAGTTAAAATATAAACGTTTTGACCTTTGTTACCATAAGGAAGCCCTAATTTAGTTGAGACATAAAAAAATTGTTTCTTAAAATTTCTCGTAATAAAACAAATTTTAAAAAACCGAACAGATTTGTAATTGAAAATAATATATAATTTATTTTTCAAAATTTCATCGACAGATTGTATTGAAATTTAAATCGTATTACTAGTTAATTATATATTTCAATATGAAAGTAAATTAATATACGTTTTGTGAGAAAATAGAAAGCTTTAAAATAATTTCGACAAGTTTAAAAGGAATATTTTTCTTGTTGGAATTAATTTGTAAACATAATTTTCAAAGAATTTGCAATAATGTGTTTTTTAAAATCCAGATAGCTAAAATGTTTTGTAAGCAAATTTAAAAAAAGAGCATTTATTATTTTTTCTCTATATTATGCGTACATGTATCTTTTTTTATTCTTAAAGCCAACAAATTGCAACATGTATTATCAAAAGGTGTCACTCTTATACTCAATCCAACAAATTTTTGACAAATTAATAGAATGGATAATTCTAAAAATAGTTTCTATCTATATTAAAAACGTTTTGCTATTTAAAAGTTTAATTTTTTATTGTCACACTAAAAATAAAAAAAATGAATCGTCATTAGAATGATTTATACATAAATTTAATATTTAAAAAACATACATCGTATACATATTATAATAGAAAAGTGTTGACAAAAGTAAGAGTGTTACGGAAAAAACTAAAGGAAACTGAAAATTGTCTTTGATGGAATAACAAACATAACAATCATGTTGTCATAGCAATAATAATATAGTGATAATAATAATGCGATAGAAAATTAGAAATAAATTATATAAATAACAAATAAATTTAGTAATAGCATTAATACGCTGTTGTCGATTTTCAATTTGTACGAAATAATTGTAATGTGAGAAGAACAAAAGGAAGGATATACCAAAACTAGAACATATGAAAAATTTTGATAACAAAAGATTTGTTATCAGAAACAACATAGACAACTGAGGAAAACTTCAAACGATGAATATGGAACTGAAGAAGATCAGAGAAAACTAAAATATAGAAAATATACTAAAATGAATTTATTTACATGAATGTGGTACAAAATTAGACAATTTTTTTTCTGTGTTTCTTTTTATTTTTCAAGCATGGTTAGTGAGAAAAGAATAATAGAACGTATACACATAAGATTGAGTAAAAAGTACAAACGTTTTTACAGCATTAAAAAGAACATGGTATAGAGAATAATAAACTTCGTAATCCAGAGACAGAATGTATAATTTTAGAGGAAAATGATTTTTTCATTTAATGGAAACATACAAAATGTCAGAGTGCATTAAATTAAAATTAAAATTTTCTTCTCCAAATGTCTGGAAATAATACAAAGATTATAATATAGTATTAAATTTATTGAAACAATAATATTTATCAGAAGAAACGAATAAATCGTGCGCCTATACTGAAGATCACTAGTAGAAGAAATGACTTTGGAATCCGAAAACCGGAAGATAAAAATGAAAACAGCCAGGTAAAATTAAAATATTTTGTTTTTGTTGTAAGATGAAAAGCACATTAAGGCTATTATCGCTTACCTAAATGTAAGTGTAGTGTAAAGTGTTAAAGTCATAAGTGTAGTGTTGTAAATGTAACTGTGTGTTGCAGACTAATACAGGTATAGGGAGTAAGTGTAAATGTATGTTAGCAGACTAATACAGGTATAGAGAGTAAGTGTAAGTGTGTGTTAGCAGACCAATACATTTATAGAATGTAAGTGTAAGTGTGTGTTGCAGACTAATACAGGTATAGAGCATAAGTGTAAGTGTGTATTAGCAGACTAATACAGGTATAGAGCTTAAGTGTAAATGTGTGTTAGCAGACAAATACAGGTATAGAGCGTAAGTGTAAATCTGTGTTGCAGACTAATACAGGTATATAGCATAAATGTAAGTGTGTGTTGCAGACTAATACAGGTATAGAGCGTAAGTGTAAGTGTACGTTGCAGATTAATACAGGTATAGAGTGAAGGTGTAATTGTGTGTTAGCAGACTAATACAGGTATAGAGCGTAAGTGTAAATGTATGTTAGCAGACTAATATAGGTATAGAGCGTAAGTGTAAGTGTGTGTTAGCAGACCAATACATTTATAGAATGTAAATGTAAGTGTGTGTTGCAGACTAGTACAGGTATAGAGCGAAAGTGTAAGTGTGTGTTAGCAGATCAATACATTTATAGAGTAAGTGTAAGTGTGTGTTGTAGACTAATACAGGTAGCGAATGTGTAAGTGTGTGTTAGCAGACTAATACAGGTATAGAGCGTAAGTGTACTTGTGTGTTGCAGATTAATACAGGTATAGAGCGAACGTGTAATTGTGTGTTAGCAGACTAGTACAGGTATAGAGCGTAAGTGTACGTGTGTGTTGCAAATTAATACCGGTAGCCTATAGAGCGTAAATGTGATGAAAGGTGTTAGAAATTTTCTTTCAAATTAAAGTGACTGAAAAAGTGAATTCTGTGGAAATATTCTTCCTTCTTTACCTGGCAATTAAGAGGATTAAATTACTAATTTAATTACATGTAATAATTTATTATTTAAATATATTATAGTTACATTCAATGAACAATTAAAATATTTTTCTAATTATTTTATCTACATTTTATATCTTTATTTAAATATACAAATTTTTATTTACAGAGATATTAAACCTAATATAAATGGAACATACTATTTCGAAGATCCTGGAAAAGGCGTTTTCAAATTAGAATGTAAGTTTTAATAAATAATTGACAATTAGTAAACATTTAATAACATATTTATTTTACTTTCTAAAAAAATTAGTAATGTTGAACAATGTTTGACTAATTTTAATACATTTTTTGATTTTTTAAATAATTATTATTTTTAACTACAACAAAAAATAAAATTATCTAGTGGTATTTGTTTGAATAAAATAATACGAATTTTATTAAAATTTATTTAATATAAATTTATATAAAATGTATTCCTCATTATAATTTTTCTCCTTTTTTCTACAACATTTAACGGCTTTTTTCTTTTCATTTTTCTCACAACTCAACATCACAGCCCCTTCCACTATTTTTTGCCAGTGTTGCAAATAACATACCTACTGAAAGGATACTATGCATAATTTTTATACGTAGTCAAATTAAACTATGTAATATATTTATGTAAGTATTTAATAGTATATTAATGTAAGTAATTGTGCTCTTAGGGTAACATAAAACATTAATTTAACCAAAGCTTCATTATAATTTTAATTCAACATTTTTATTACTTGTTTCAGATGAAGAACGCAATTTCTTATTTGATTATGTAATAATGTGCACTGACTACTCCTCTTGGGCAGCTACTTATACTTGTTCCCAACTCGCCCCTGGTTCCAATTCAGGTAAAAGTAATTGCGACATCAGTGTTTGAAGCAAATTTATAAAATTATTTTTATTTTTATGCAATAATTGAAAATATATTTCCAAATTCATAATATCAATAAAGTCTGCATATATTATTATTTCTAAACTTTAATAATAATTAGAGATATTGATTGTAATGTTAAATACGATAGTGGAATCAGTTTTTCAAAAAATTTGAAATAAAATATTTTTTGTTGTTGTTGGCCTATAGGAAATGGTCGTTATTTTCAAACCGTCGAACGGATTTCGCTGAGAAAAAATCCTAAGCTAAGATAACTCTTCCTATTAAGATGAATTTTAGTGCTAAATTTCAATCAAGTTAAACTTGTAGTTAGAGTTTTCCCAAGTAAAATTATTTATTATAGTATGGTTATTTAATTTTCGCTTGTCTATAACAGATAACAAATATATCATGCGGAAACACAAATTTTGTCTTCCAATTCATTTAAACTCAAGATATTATACAATATTATGGTAATGCATTTTTACTTTTAATATAATTTTGAAAGTTTCTTTTTAATGTTTCAGAATTTGTCATGTTCTTGTTAAGAGACATATCAAAATACGACGAATTAATAAACCAAGAAGGACTGCAGAAGTGCTACGATGCCATCATGACCAAATCTGTCAAAGAATTAAGCAAACAGTCTTTTGATCACTGTCCTGATCATTAACACTACCATAAATAATCAATTGGAGATTTAGCACCATAAAAAGTAGTTATAATTAGCCCGTGATTATTTTGTAAACAGGTATAAATAAATGGACTGTGTTTTTAATTATTTTGTAAATGTAGTACCGGAAAGTATTTTATAGGCAACCGAATGGACTAAAAGATTAGCGGGTTGCATCCGATACTAGAATGTGTTTTACTGTAGAGTGTGTTTGTATATATAACTCCAGAATGAAAAGGCTTTGTAATAGGGGAGGAAAAACATATAGAGTTGCATTTTAATGCAGGTATAAGTAGGAGTATAAGTATACGAGTATAAAATTAATCTATAGGAGGCAGCTAAGATGATCAATTTATGGGTTTAGTGATCCTAGCGTTCCTACCTCATTCTAGTCTAACTCATCTACTCAACAGACAAATATACACACATTCTTTTCTCTACACAACTTGGATTACTGTATAGTGAAAAGCGAAATGTACTGATGGAGTGTATGATACCAACCTAATGGCGTATCAAACGGAGGCCGGAGATATCTGACAACCTCACAGTATACATTAGCCTTACTCATGCTTTCGGGGCTGTATGGGTGAACATAATTTCCTTTGTAACTCATGTTCCCGTGAGTAAAATTGTAAATAAAATGTGCGGCATCACAGCACAACAAGAAGCTGGCAAAATGGGGCACAAGGGTCAAAAGTAATGGAAAGAAACTTAAAGACAATTAGGAGAGCAAGCATGTGAAAGTACTTTAAATGGGTTTGAAAATCGCCAATAAGTAGAAAGGAAGTTACCCACTTTTAATCCTTTCCAAATCGTAGACTTTATATCTATCTCTCTCTCTCTCTCTCTCTCTATATATATATATATATATATATATATATATATATATATATATATATATATTGGCTTTCATTATTGTATTGGTTCTCTAGACTAGTATGGAGAAGGTGCTGATCTCAGTTACATAGAAAAGGGGCAAAATAGATCAACAAGGTCACAGTGCAATATTAACCTTACAATGTCATTCATTCTTTGGATTTTAAAAAAAGAATGTAATCAAAGATCATAAAAAAGCAAAAGGAGAAAACTAAAAGGCAATTAAAAGGCAGTAAAGTAAGAAACTGAAAACACCTCAGTAATGAACTGGGAAGTCACTTGGTACTTGGAGGGGTCAGTTATCTACCTTGAATCCTCTGCAATCTTAGAATCTATCAAAAGACTCTTAATTAAAACCTACTGTAACTGAGCACCTGAATACAGAAAGGAGCAAAAAAGAATTTACAAGGTCGTAGTGCAACACAAAGTCATTCATAGGATGAATCAAGTCAAATTCAGCGAGGTCAACAAGGCAATTTTTTTGGTTAATTTTCGTATTTTAGTTAGATTAATGAGGACAAGGCATCGTATTTAATGGTAAAGAAGAAAAACGTCTTAGAGTGATGCAAGAATTCAACCTACGACATTGAGTGGCGCAGGTACGGAGACGAAACAGAATGAAAATGCAAAATAAAATACTACAGGATTATATCAAAATGAAATTTAGATAAATTTAGGTTACGGGGTCAAGGTTAAATTTTCTCATATTTACATATATTATTCAGCGAAAATTCATACGAAATATCTTGCTGTTGCTACAGACAGAAGAAAACCAAAAATATTGTTCAGAGAACCAAGTTTTCTTGAATTATATGACCTCTGTTCTCTGTTATTTTACTTTTTAACTATTTTCACTTCTCAATTTTGACTAATTTACAAGGTCCTCATACAGCCTGTGATTGTTCTGTAACAAATACAACACATTCCTAACCCGAGTAGTTACTTCCGGTGATGAGATAGACCAAGTTCCATCAAAGAAAAACAAACAAACATAACGACAGAATATTGGTTAGATAAGTTATGATTTTTGAAGCAAGTATTGTTGTACTTGTTCAACACGTACTTCTTACAAAGACACTTTCAATTTTTTCTTGTTTGTCTCAGGTTTTGATACGATTCCAGAATCGATACTCGTGTTTTTTTCATTTAGCGTCATTTGGCTTCCACAATTCGAACATTTTTTTGAACGAGATTAAATGTAGTTATCGTATAAAAACTTCTGTTAACAATGCGATGTAAAATTATATAATTAAAATGTTATTATCAGTATTTTAATAAAATGTTAGTCGTATATCATTATTTAGAAACAAAACTAAAAAAAAAATAAAGTAAAAAAAATTACTATTCTTGAGCATTTTAAGGAAAATAAAAGAATTGAATCAGTGTAATATTTGTTTTGTTTCTTCTATTCATTTACGAATCGTACCTTTCATTTGAAACTTGCTACACTGACTTGAGTTTTGTATCTTTTGTTAGGAATGGAAAGTCAGTAAAATCTGATAATTTGATAATAAGAAGTTGAACTTTTTCAATTTTTTGATAGCTCTAGTTTAATGTTTGGTGTAACGTCACGTAATTTGATTTTGAGACGTGTGTTTGAAGCAATTTGATCAAAATCTTGAACAACAAAGACTAAAAAAGTTTAAAAATTTAATAACGAAATAATATTGAGATGCAATTACATTTGTTTAGCGAAATTTTACATAAGTCAATGAGTCAGTTTAACAACCAGAAAAGTAAAAAAGGATTACTTTAAAAACAAGGTGGGTCTATCCTAGAGATTTTCTAAATTTACAGGATATGAAGAAAGTTGTTACCACGAAAAATTATACAAGAACCTCTGAGGTTATCGTATGGAGCCTGTAGAAACTTGTAGTGGTGTGGTTACTACATGGGCTTCAAATAACTGAAGAAGCCAACGGTGGGTACTATTCACCTCTGTTAGTTATAAGCGAATGAATTCACTATTCGACTAATTAGTAAATAATAACGTTATTATCAGTACTAAGAGATTATTAGTACACTTATATTCATAGCCGAACTGCAACTCTAATTAGTAATTACTAACGTCATTATTCGACTAACAGATTGGTAATACAGGCTACTTATGTTCATAACCGATTTGTAAATAGTAATTAGTAATTAATAAATTAATTATTTTACTAATAAATTAGTAGTATACTAGTGCACATAATTTTTATTTTAGCAATTAATAAATAATTAATAACGTACTTATTTGACTAATTTTTTAGTAGTATACTAATGTTCTTAATCGAATTGTAAGCACTGATTAGTATTACTAAACTCACTATTTCATTAAGAAATTAGTTGCATATTATTGTTTATAATATAATTGTAGATACTAATGAATTATTAATAATTTCATTATTCGTACAAGTAAATTAGTAGTATACTAATGTTGATAATCGAATTTTAACTATTAGTAATTACTATTTTTATTATTTGACTAACAGAAATGAAATATTTTAATGTTCACAATCGACTTGTATCTACTAATGAGTAGTAACTACTTACTTAATTATTCGATTAAAAGATCTTTAATATCCTAAAGTTCTGTTAATATTTAAAAGAATATTAATTTTTAGTTACTGTTTTTAAATATTATAATGCGGTCACAGCCAAAGAATGAACACTATTGACAAAGACATAGGCAAATTACGAACCTGCTGACATACTGCCTGATGCAATAAGCAACAAGGTATGTAGACCAGCAGTTTAAATAAAGGCTTGGGGAAGAAGTAGGGTGAGAACAGTCGATCCCGAGGGGACCGGAACGACTGTATATTCCGGGAGACGCTTGATTCCGTGAAAACCCGAAGGGCGGTACGTCGGGACGCACTACGGAAGAGCATTCCAGCCAGGCGGTGCTGAGAAAAGGCGAATCGCCGGTAAAAGTAAGTAGGCAAAAATTTTTGCGTATACTTCTTCCCCTTTTTACTTTTGGTTTGAATACATTAGTATATATTTTGGGGCAACATTTTAAGAATAAGGCAGTAGTGTTCATTCTTGGTGTTGCCATCAACCATAGTTGTAATTGTTACAAGACAAATGTAATGTAATACATTTCAATATATTAAAGGTTTTTTTTCATGAACCACCGATAGACAATTCATACAAGGACCCGAGTAGTAGAGTACATATACTCATTGAGAATACAAAGAATATTTCGAAATACGTTTTAACAGTTATATGATATTTGGTTTTGCAAAAAAAAACTGTTTCTGTTTTTTTTTAAATGAAGACCTAGGGTCATCATAATCGGAATGGATAAAGCTTACGTCTCGAATGTAACTGCGTCTAAAACCTACGATCGTGAGATGATCTTTGAAGAAACGCAACAGATTAATCGGTGTCTGCCACCTCGATCACGTGACCTTTTCTAAAATGTATAGGATGTTAGATTCATTTTTACTACTGCTGTACTACTTGCGTGATACATAACGACTTAATGCTTGGACCAACACTTTAAATTGATTAGTAGAGTAGACAAACGGAAGGAAGCTGAAAGATCTAACTCACCGGAATGAAACCAGGTACCGTCGTTCCACTTGTTTCAATGGCGGATCGGAATTTACCACTTCCACACAGGAACCCTATTAAGAAAATTTCTTGGGCAAAATAAACCTTGAACTTGGTTGATAAGAAAATTTTCATTAAATGCCCACATATAGGCACTTTTACAAAATTAGAACAATATTATCAGAAAAGGAAATGCTCAATTAAGTAGTACCTCTGCTTTCTGAAGGTAAACCATTAAAAAAATATTTTGTTTACCGGTAAGACGAAGGAAAGAAAAAGCAATGAATACATTATAGATTCTGTATTTGTTAGAAAAAGCATCAGCTGTTCTAGCAAGTAGACCGCTCAAGCTGACCTTGACCATGATCTAGCATTCATATAGCGATTACAATCACAACAATGTATTACTTTTGTTTGATTTTATGTTTCACAAGAATACCAAAAACAAAATATTTTTATATATTGTAAACATTGTTTTGTTTAACTTAAATTTTTTACAAAAAAATTACAGTAAAAAGGAATATTTGAAGACAAACAAATTGTTATTTTAATAATTTTTGTAGATCAAATTATTATTGAGTTACCACCAAAAGATGAAAAATGTTATTAATGATAACTAATTGTCTTAAAATATCAAAATTCATATAAGTCTGAATATTTTTTTTAGAAAATAGAACATTTTAAATTAAAATTTTAAAATATTAGTTATGTCGAACATTATATAAAAATGTTTGTATTTGGTGCATTTGTGAAATGTATCGTATAAGAAATTTGTTTTCCGGCGAAAAACCGTTAAGGTTATCATCGCCGAACCGTATAAGAAAAACAAGGAAGAATACAATAGATGTATCAATTAAAGAGTTGAATAACTAATAAGGCAAACAACTATAAAAGTGCGTATATTGCTATTGCATGTTTCATTTAATATTTTTCTCAGTAAATTATAATGCCAACCTTCATACTTAAATTTGCATCTAACAAATACAATTATATCATTCATCTATTATTATTAATTACAATATACTACAAGTAATAAAATTACTTTATTAATACAAATGACGGGAAAGATTTAATTTATTTAAAAAAAACTGTAATAATTACAATTAATTACAATCTACCAATATTTAAACACAGACTTATCGGTTGTCGTTCAGTACATTGTCTGCGTTTAGTGCAACGTTCTTGTTATGGATTTGAAGGTACATTGTTTAGTGTACTTAGTACAGACTTAAGAAATACTAAAATTAATTTTATCTTATTTTTGTTTCATTAAAATTCACAAGGAATGTTTAAGTATCACAAGAAGTGTCGTTGTTTTTTTATATTTCAAATCTACAAATATTTGTAACAAACACAAGCTACTAATGTTCACCTTTGAGTTTTATGAGTTTTAAAAAAATAGTATTTTATTAACTCTGAGAAAATAAAAAATTTTCTAAATCACAGATAAAAAATAAAATTGTTATTTCACTATTCGTCTGTATGTGTGTTGATCAAAATATAGCAAAATTTAACAACTCCGATTTAAATGAAATTTTAAAACTATGATTTGCAGAACTTTGCTTCAAATGGTATTTATAACTATCTAACTAGTCGCAAAATTTAGGATAGCAGTTATATGAAAAAGACATATTTTTTACTAAAATCACTATATTGATTTTAAGAAAAATTACACACACAACACACACACACACACACACACACACACACACTGTTTAGCTTTAATCTTGTTTTCAATACATTTTTTTTGTTTTTTCATTTTTTAAAATTTGACATTAAAAATAATTGTACATATATGATTTGAATTTCTGCAAAATTTGTAGAACTGATTGTTATAAAGTTAGTGTAAAAGTAATTTACTAAATAAACTGTTATTCGTCAGATTATCTCAAAACTTTTTTTTGAGTTGTATTAATTTTGTTCATATTTAGTACATAAATACAAAAAGAAAATATATTAATATAAACTACGAAGACTATTTCTCAAACAGGTAATTTTTTGGTAAAATTTTGCTTCCAAAGTAAGATTCAAAATTACTTGTGTCTGTGCAGCAAATTTGAAACTAAACAAATTCTGTTTAGCAGTAAATAGGAAAAATCATAAAATATATATTGCAATCAATTATTTCATATGAAAATTTAAAAAACTATTTTGTTTCAATTTATTAATCCATAATTTGGTACATTGGTTTAACTTATAATTTTTTACATAACCAGTAAAAGAGTTTGACTATTGAAACCTTATTTCATGTTGATATTAGCTCATAAAACCGGAATTAGGGGGAAGACTAGAGAGTGAGGTACTTTTGTAATGTTCTTTTGCTTTCTAATTCACATGAATGTAGCCCATTACTATTTGAATTTTGAAATTATATTCCATGGAATGTCCAGTTTCAACATATATTCAAGCATTGTCTCTGTTTCACTTTCCAAAACATATTCCAGATGTTATACTTCTATCTGCTGATGACCATTACACTGTTTAACAGTGTAAACTCAAAGGAAGGAGTGTGCAAACATCCAAAGCCGCTAGAAAACTTTTCAATGAAAGACGTAAGTTTTTACAGTATTCATTGTGTAAGTCCACCACACTTAGAATTTCCACAGTGCATTTTTAATAGCTTTGAAAAGTAGTAACAATAGGAACAGATGTGCCTTATCAACTTAAAATATTTCATATTGAATACTGATACATTCAGTGTAAGTTACTAACTACTTACCGAAATAATGAGGAGAAAAATGTCAACACTTACTTAACAGTTCTCCAATAGTTTTGATTAAAATATTTGAAAGATGTTCTGCGAAATACATTTTAAAGATAAAAAATGGTGTAAATTAAAGTTACTAAAATGTCAGTATTCAAAATAGGGATTAAAAACAACGAAGTAAAAAAAATCGAATATATATTAACTTTTAAAGAAGGTTATTTGTTCAATTATTCCATCTTTTCACAAAAAAATGTCTCAACTGTTCTTGTACAAAGGATTTAAAACAAATGCAGTAAATCTGGGACAAAAAAGGTAAAATTACAATACTTTATGACTATATCTATCTTTCTATCTATCTATCTTTCTATCTATCTATCTATCTATCTATCTATCTATCTATATATATATATATATATATATATATATATATATATATATATATATATATATATATGTGTGTGTGTGTGTGTGTGTGTGTGTGTGTGTGTGTGTGTGTGTGTGTGTGTGTGTGTGTGTGTGTGTGTGTGTGTGTGTGTGTGTGTGTGTGTACTGCTTTGCTTGATTGATAATAACATAATGTCAGGTACTACGTCAGTCTATTCAGCAAAAATTTAAAACAAAAGTTAGTAATAATAAATGGAGTAATCATCAAGTTGACTTTTTTTTATTGTATTTGTAGTTAAATTTTTACATGAAATAATAGGCAGTGAAAAGAAATGATTTTTTCCTTATTGCTTTTAGCACGATGTCGACAACAAACATCGGTCAATAATTATTATTTAAGCTCTTAAAGCAATAATGTAATCCTTTTAAAGTAAGATATCAATTGTTAATGTAATTTAAGTAATTTCACCCTAATCAAATTCTCAGAACTATCTTTAGTGTTCCATTTTTTAATGACGTAATACATAACTTTTGTTATTTCAATAGCTTCTGTTATTTGAACTAAAGTTCAAGAAAAGATTCATTATCATAAACTAGTTGTTATTGCAGTATATAAAAAAATAAAATAAAATATATATATATATATTAACTTTAATATTTTTGTCATAAAATATTCACGATTTTTTTTGTCATAAAAACAGATTGGTATATTTTATGAATTGAATTTAATTTTACATGTCACCTAATTTCTCAATATGTAGAAGCAATTTTGAAAATTGGCTTGGTATTTTTTGTTATTTTTAAAACAGTTTTCAGGTAAATGGTTTATATCAGGATATGAGATAATGAATAAATCGGACGCCCAGAGATTCCATGATCCTTCTTGTGGAAAGTTTCATTTTTATTTGGACAAACCGGAAGTAGAGAAAAACGTATTTAAATTGGATTTGCTCGTTGGGTAAGTTAAAATAAAAACGTTTTGACCTTTGCTACAATAAGGAAGCCCTAATTTAGTTGAGACATAAAAAAAATTGTTTCTTAAAATTTCTCGTAATAAAACAAATTTTAAAAAACCGAACAGATTTGTAATTGAAAATAATATACAATTTATTTTTCAAAATTTCATCGACAGATTGTATTGAAATTTCAATCGTATTACTAGTTAATTATATATTTCAATATGAAAGTAAATTAATATACGTTTTGTGAGAAAATAGAAAGATTTAAAATAATTTCGACAAGTTTAAAAGGAATATTTTTGTTGTTGGAATTAATTTGTAAACATAATTTTCAAAGAATTTGCAATAATGTGTTTTTTTAAATCCAGATAGCTAAAATGTTTTGTAAGCAAATTTAAAAAAGAGCATTTATTATTTTTTCTCTATATTATGCGTACATGTATCTTTTTCTATTCTTGAAGCCTACAAATTGCAACATGTATTATCAAAAGGTGTCACTCTTAAACTCAATCCAACAAATTTTTGACAAATTAATAGAATGTATAATTCTAAAAATAGTTTCTATCTATATTAAAAACGTTTTGCTATTTAAAAGTTTAATTTTTTATTGTCACACTAAAAATAAACAAAATGAATCGTCATTAGAATGATTTATACATAAATCTAGTATTATGAAAAATATACATCGTATACATACTATAATAGAAAAGTGTTGACAAAAATAAGACTGTTACGGAAAAAACTAAAGGAAACTGAAAATTGTCTTTGATGGAATAACAAACATAACAATCTCGTTGTCATAGCAACAATAATATAGTGATGATAATGAGATATGGGTAAGTGTAAATGTGTGTTATAAGACTAATACAGGTATAGAGCTTAAGTGTAAATGTGTGTTAGGAGACCAATACAATTATAGAGTGTAAGTGTAAGTGTGTATTAGCAGACTAATACAAGTATAGAGCTTAAGTGTAAGTGTGTGTTGCAGAGTAATACAGGTATACAGCGTAAGTGTATGTGAGTGTTGCAGATTAATACAGGTATAGAGCGTAAGTGTAAGTGTATGTTATCAGACTAATAGAGGTATAGAGCGTAAGTGTAAGTGTGTGTTTCAGACTAATACAGGTATAGAGCGTAAGTGTAAGTGTACATTGCAGACTAATACAGGTATAGAGCGTAAGTGTAAGTGTGTGTTGTAGACTAATACAGGTATAGAGCATAAGTGTAAGTGTGTGTTGCAGACTAATAAGGTATAGAGTGTAAATGTAAATGTGTGTTGCAGACCAATACAATTATAGAGTGTAAGTGTAAGTGTGAGTTAATAGACTAATACAGGTATATAGCATAAGTGTAAGTGTGTATTACAGACTAATACAGGTATACAGCGTAAGTGTAAGTTGTGTGTTGCAGATTAATACAGGTAGAGAGCGTAAGTGTACGTGTGTGTAGTAGACTAATACAGGTATAGAGCGTAAGTGTAAGTGTATGTTGCAGACAATACAGGTATAAAGCGTAAGTGTAAGTGTGTGTTGCAGACTAATACAGGTATAGCGCGTAAGTGTACGTGTGTGATGCAAACTAATACAGGTAGCCTATAGAGCGTAAATGGGATGACAAAGGTGAAAAAGTATTAGAAATTTTCTTTCAAATTACAGTGATTGAAAAAGTGTATTCTATGTAATTATTCTTCCTCCTTTACCTGGAAATTAAGAGGAATACATTACTAATTTAATTACTTGTAATCATTTATTATTTCAGTATATTATAGTTACGTTCAACGAACAATTAAAATATTTTTCTAATTATTTTATAACTATATTTAAATATACAAATTTTTATTTACAGAGATATTAAACCTAATATAAATGGAACATACTATTTCGAAGATCCTGGCAAAGGCGTTTTCAAATTAGAATGTAAGTTTAAATAAATAATTGACAATTAGTAAACATTTAATAACATATTTATTTTACTTTTTAAAAAAATTAGTAATGTTGAACAATGTTTGACTAGTTTTAATACATTTTTTGTTTTTTTAAATAATTATTATTTTTAACTACAACAAAAAATAAAATTATCTAGTGGTATTTATTTGAATGAAATAATATTTATATAAAATGTATTCCTCATTATAAGTTTTCTCCTTTTTTCTACAAAGTTTAACGGCTTTTTTCTTTTCATTTTTCTCACAATTCAACATATCAGCCCCTTCCACTCTTTTTTTGCCAGTTTTGCAAATAACATACCTACTGAAAGGATACAATGCATAATTTTTATACGTAGTCAAATTAAACTATGTGATGTATCTAAGTAAGTATTTAATCGTATATTATGTAAGTAATTGTGCCCTTAGGAAAACATAAAACAATAATTTAACCGAAGCTTCGTTATAATTTTAATTCAACATTTTTATTACTTTTTTCAGATGAAGAACGCAATTTCTTGTTTGATGTTGTAGTAATGTGCACTGACTACACCTCGTGGGCAGCTAGTTATTTTTGTTCCCAACTCGCCCCTGGTTCCAATTCAGGTAAAAGTAATTGCGGCATTAGTGTTGGAAGAAAATTTATAAAATTATTTTTATTATTATGTAAATAATAAAAAAACGCAAGATTATACAATATTATGGTAATGCATTTTTAGTTTTAATATAATTTTAAATGTTTTTTTAATGTTTCAGAATTTGCCTTCTTCTTGGTAAGAGACATATCAAAATACGACGAATTAATAAACCAAGAAGGACTGCAGAAGTGCTACGATGACATCATGACCAAATCTGTCAAAGAATTAAGAAAACAGTCTTTTGATCACTGTCCTGATCATTAACACTACCATAAATAATCAATTGGAGATTTAGCACCATAAAAAGTAGTTATAATTAGGCAGTGATTATTTTGTAAACAGGTACAAATAAATGGATTGTGCTTTTAATTATTTTGTTAATGTAGTACCTGCAGGTATTTTATAGGCAACCGAATGGACTATAAAGATTAGCGGTTTGCAGCCGATACTAGAATGTGTTTTACTTTAGATTGTGTTTGATTATAACTCCAGAATGGAAAGGCTTTATAATAGGGGAGGGAAAACATATAGAGTTGCATTTTAATACAGGTATAAGTAGGAGTATAAGTAGACAAGAATAAAATAATCTGTAGGAGGCAGCTAAGATGATCAATTTATGGGTTTAGTGATCCTAGCGTTCCTACCTCATTCTAGTCTAACTCATCTACTCAACAGACAACAAACATATTTATACAACTATATTTATACAAACATTCTTTTCTCTCAACAACCTGGATTACTGTATAGTGAAAAGCGAAATGTATTAATGGAGTGTATGATATCAACTTAATGCCGTATAAAACGGAGGCAGGAGATATCTGACAACTTCACAGTTTACATTAGCCTTACTCATGCTTTCGTGGCTGTATGGGCGAACATAATTTCCTTTGTAACTCATGTTCCCGTGAGTAAAATTGTAAATAAAATGTGCGGCATCACAGCACAACAAGAAGCTGGCAAAATGGGGCACAAGGATCAAAAGTAATGGGAAGAAACTTGAAGACAATTAGGAGAGCAAGCATGTGAAAGTACTTTAAATGGGTTTGAAAATCGCCAATAAGTAGAAAATCCTTTCCAAATCGTAGACTTTATATCTATCTATCTATCTATCTATCTATCTATCTATCTATATATATATATATATATATATATATATATATATATATATATATATATATATATATAGCTTTCATTATTATATTGGTTCTCTAGACTAGTATGGAGAAGGTGCTGATCTCAGTTACATAGAAAAGGGGCAAAATAGATCAACAAGGTCACAGTGCAATATTAACCTTACAATGTCATTCATTCTTTGGATTGTAAAAAAAGAATGTAATCAAAGATCATAAAAAAGCGAAAGGAGAAAACTAAAAGGCAATTAAAAGGCAGTAAAGTAAGAAACTGAAAACACCTCAGTAATGAACTGGGAAGTCACTTGGTACTTGGAGGGGTCAGTTATCTACCTTGAATCCTCTGCAATCTTAGAATCTATCAAAAGACTCTTAATTAAAACCCACTTTAACTGAGCACCTGGATACAGAAAGGAGCAAAAAAG
Organism: Callitettix versicolor; assembly: GCA_022606455.1. Taxonomy (NCBI): domain Eukaryota; kingdom Metazoa; phylum Arthropoda; class Insecta; order Hemiptera; family Cercopidae; genus Callitettix; species Callitettix versicolor. Next base: position 95,081,474 of record CM040186.1, read on the forward strand.
AATTTACAAGGTCGTAGTGCAACACAAAGTCATTCATAGGATGAATCAAGTCAAATTCAGCGAGGTCAACAAGGCAATTTTTTTTTTAATTTTCATACTTTAGTTAGATTAATGAGGACAAGGGATCGCCTTTAATTGTAAAGAAGAAAAACGTCTATTCAGTAATGCATGTATTCAACCTACGACATTGAGTCGCGCAGGTACTTAGACGAAACAGAATGAAAATGCAAAAAAAATACTACAGGGTTATATCAATATGAAATTTAGATAAATCTGAAAGTTTACGGGGTCAAAGTTAAATTTTCCCATATTTACATATATTATTCAGCGAAAATTCATACAAAATTTCTTGCTGTTGCTACAGACAGAAAAAAAAACACTTTTTAATCTCGTTCAGGAACCTAGTTTCCTTGAATTATATGACCTCTGTTCTCTGTTATTTTACTTTTTAACTATTTTCACTTCTCAATTTCGATTAATTTACCAGGTCCTCATATAGCCTGTGATTGTTCTGTAACATTTACAACGCACACTTAACACGAGTAGTTACTCCCTGTGATGAGATAGACCAAGTTCCATCAAAACCCAAAAAGGAACATAAGAACAGAATATTGGTTAGATAAGCTCGTAAGTTATGATTTTTGAAGCAAGTATTGTTGTATTGGTACACGTACTTCTTACAACCATACTTTCAATTTTTCTTGTTTGTCTACGATTTTGATACGATTCCAGAGTCGATACTTGTGTTTTTTTCATTTAGCGTCATTTGGCTTCCACAATTCGGACATTTTTTTGAAGGAGATAAAATGTCGTTATCGTATAAAAACTTCTGCAAACGATCCGATGTAATATTATATAATTAAAATGTTATTAATAAAATATTAGTCGTATGTCGTTATTTAGAAACAAAACTAAAAAAACTAAAGTAAAAAATTACCGTTCTTGAGCATTTTAAGGAAAATAAAAGAATTGGTTCAGTGTAATATTTGTTTTGTTTCTTCTATTCATTTACGAATCGTACCTTTCATTTGAAACTTGCTACACTGACTTGAGTTTTGTATCTTTTGTTAGGAATGGAAACTCAGTAAAATCTGATAATTTGATAATAAGAAGTTGAACTTTTTCAATTTTTTGATAGCTCTAGTTTAATGTTTGGTGTAACGTCACGTAATTTTATTTTGAGACGTGTGTTTGAAGCAATTTGATCAAAATATTGAACAACAAAGACTAAAAAAGTTTAAAAATTTAATAACGAAATAATATTGAGATGCAATTACATTTGTTTAGCGAAATTTTACAAAGTCAATGAGTCAGTTTAACAACCAGAAAAGTAAAAAAGGATTAATTTAAAAACAAGGTGGGTCTATCCTAGAGATTTTCTAAATTTACAGGATATGAAGAAAGTTGTTACCACGAAAAATTATACAAGAACCTCTGAGGTTATCGTATGGAGCCTGTAGAAACTTGTAGTGGTGTGGTTACTACATGGGCTTCAAATAACTGAAGAAGCCAACGGTGGGTACTATTCACCTCTGTTAGTTATAAGCGAATGAATTCACTATTCGACTAATCAGTAAATAATAACGTTATTATCAGTACTAACCGATTATTAGTACACTAATATTCATAGTCAAACTGTAACTCTAATTAGTAATTACTAGCAGATTAGTAATATAGGCTACTTATGTTCATAACCGAATTATAGTAATTACGAATAGTAATTAGTAATTACTAACGTACTTATTTTACTAACATTTTAGGAGTATACTAATCTTCATAATCGAATTGTAAGCACTGATTAGTATTACTAAACTCACTATTTGATTAAGAAATTAGTAGCATATTATTGTTTATAATATAATTGTAGATACTAATGAATTATTACTAATTTCATTATTCGTACAAGTAAATTAGTAGGATACTAATGTTGATAATCGAATTTTAACTATTAATTAGTAATTACTAACTTTATTATTCGTCTAACAGAAATGAAATATTTTAATGTTGACAGTCGACTTGTAACTACTAATTAGTAGTAACTACTTACTTAATTATTCGATTAAAGGATCTGTAATATCCTAAAGTTCTGTTAATATTTAAAAGAATATTAATTTTTAGTTACTGTTTTTAAATATTATAATGAGGTCACAGCCAAAGAATGAACACTATTGACAAAGACATAGGCAAATTACGAACCTGCTGACATACTGCCTGATGCAAGAAGCAAGAAGGTATGTAGACCAGCAGTTTAAATAAAGGCTTGGGGAAGAAGTAGGGCGAGAACAGTGGATTCCGAGGGGACCGGAACGACTGTATATTCCGGGGGACGCTTGATTCCGTGAAAACCCGAAGGGCTGTACGTCGGGACGCACTACGAAAGAGCATTCCAGACAGGCGGTGCTGAGAAAAGGCGAATCGGCGGAAAAAGAAAGTAGGCAAAAATTTGCGTACACTTGTTCCCCTTTTTACTTTTGGTTTGAATACATTAGTATATATTTTGGGGGAACATTTTGAAGAATAAGGCAGTAGTGTTCATTCTTAGTGTTGCCATCAACCATATTTGTAATTGTTACAAGACAAATGTAATGTAATACATTTCAATATATTAAAGGTTTTTTTTCATGAACCACCGATAGTCAATTCAAGTAGTAGAGACCCCGAACTCCTAAAAGTTCAAAATCTTCTTGTAACAACTAATAAATAATCACAGAATTGATTAAATCGCCGTTATTGTAAAATAGCGTGCTAACATGAAGTCGACAGATTTAGTCTATTAGCACAGTGTTTGTTTACGATCTTAATTGTAAACGTGATAAACTAAATTTGAATGTTGTTAAAAAATAATATCTGTATCCTACATAATTAAAATTTGCGGAACCTGCAAGATTAAATTTTTATTTGCGCTTTATTAATTTTATTTATTAAAATTAACATTTCATTAAATTTGTTCACATGTATTTTTTAAAAATTAATGCATAAATTACATTTTTTTTTAAAAAAACAATATAACCTGCGTTTTTATAATTTATTTGTGTTATAGTTTATTTATTTTTCCATCCGTTTATTGAGACAAAAACAATATGCTACAATCACCTCTACTAGCTTTTCACTATCCAACACTGAAAAACACACTAACGTAATAACAATTTAATTCACAGTCGACTAAAGAAGCCATGATATCGACTACTAATTTAAGTTAATAATCTACTACAGTACTAATGATAGGAATGATAACTTGTTTAAGTCGAATAGTAATACCAACAGCCGATTCGTTACGGAAATACACGATTAGCGCACTGCTGTAAATGAATGGTGGCTTTTCACAAACGTTCGAGTTTTTCAGGAACGACTCAGTTGTTAAGATAGACTCGTTAAACAACAGTACAAATCGACTTTGCTCTGTTACTAATTATTAATTACTAAAGTGGCGGAATAGTAGTTAATTTATTCGAAGATGTTTACTTTACAAAGATTGAATATGTAAATCATTATAAAGAATAATTAAATCGCAAAAAGAATACGCTAAGAGAGGTAATGTGAAAAACACGTCAATAAATTAAAACTTTACTTGGGATACGAGTAGGAGGTATATTTAAAGTTGTAAATATATATCTTTTGCAGATAAATCTAGATCCAAAAACGTTTGTGGAAACTATACTCATTGAGATATACAAAAAATATTTCGAAATACGTTTTAACAGTTATATGATATTTGGTTTTGCAAAAAAACAGTTTCTGTTTTTTAAAATGTGGACCTAGGGTCATCAGAATCGGAATGGATAAAGCTTATGGCTCGATAGTAACTGAGTCTAAAACCTAAGATCGTGAGATAATCTTTTAAGAAACGCAAAAGATTAACCGGTGTCTGCCACCTCGATCACGTGACCTTTTCTAAAATGTATGGGATGTTAGATTCATTTTTACTACTGCTGTACCACTTGATACTTGACGATGTTTGGACCAACACTCTAAATTGATTAGCAGAGTAGGCAATCGGAAGGAAGCTGAAAGATCTAACTCACCGGAATGAAACCAGGTACCGTCGTTCCACTTGTTTCAATGGCGGATCGGAATTTACCACTTCCACACAGGAACCCTATTAAGAAAATTTCTTGGGCAAAATAAACCTTGAACTTGGTTGATAGAAAAATTTTCATTAAATGCAATGTAGGCACTTCCATTTTTCAAAGTAGAACAATATTATTAGAAAAGGACATGCTCAATTAAGTAGTATCTCTGCTTTCTGAAGGTAAACCATTAAAAAAATATTTTGTTTACGGTAAGACGAAGGAAAGAAAAAGCAATGAATACATTATAGATTCTGTATTCGTTAGAAAAAGCATCAGCTGTTCTAGCAAGTAGACCGCTCAAGCTGACCTTGACCATGATCTAGCATTCATATAACGATTACAATCACAACAATGTATCACTTTTGTTTGATTTTATGTTTCACAAGAATACCAAAAACAAAATATTTTTATATATTGTAAAAAATGTTTTGCTTAACTTAAATTTTTTACAAAACATTTAACTTGACAAAATATATATACTGTAAAAAAGGAATATTTTAAAACAAACAAATTGGCATTTTAATAATTTTTGTAGATCAAACTATTATGGAGTTACCACCAAAAGATGAAAAATGTTATTTAATGATTATCAATTGTCTTAAAATATCAAAATTCATATAGGTCTCAATTTTTTTTACAAAATAGGACATTTTAAGTTAAAATTTTAAAATATTAGTTATGTCGAACATTATATAAAAATGTTTGTGTTTCGTGCATTTATGAAATGTATCGTATAAGAAATTTGTTTTTCCGGCGAAAAACCGTTAAGGTTATCATCGCCGAACCGTATAAGAAAAACAAGGAAGAATACAATAGATGTATCAATTAAAGAATTGAATAACTAATAAGGCAAACAACTATAAAAGTGCGTATATTGCTATTGCATGTTTCATTTAATATTTTTCTCAGTAAATTATAATACTAACCTTCATACTTAAATTTGCATCTAACAAATAAAATTATATCATTTATGTATTTTTATTAATTACAATATACTACAAGTAATAAAATTAATTTAATAATGCAAATGATGGGAAAGATTTAATTTATTTTAAAACATACTGTAATAATTACGATTCATTACATTCTCCCAATATTTAAACACAGATTTATCAGTTGTTGTTCAGTACATTGTCTGCGTTTAGTGCAACGTTCTTGTTATGGATTTGAAGGTACATTATTTAGTGTACTTAGTACAGACTTAAGAAATACTAAAATTAATTTTATCTTATTTTTGTTTCATTAAAATTCACAAAGAATTTTTAAGTATGACAAGAAGTGTCATTGTTTTTTTACGTTTCAAATCTAAAAATCATAGCTATTAATTTCATTGTAACAAATACAAGCTATTAATGTCACCTTTGTGTTTTAAGAGTTTTCAAAAACTAGTATTTTATTAACTTTGAGAAAATAAAAAAATGTTCTAAATCATAGATGGAAAAAATAAAATTGTCATTTTACTATTCTTTTGTATGTGATTTAATCAAAATTAAGCGCAAATTAACAACTTCGATTTAAATGAAATTTTAATACTGATTTGCAGAACTTTGTTTCGAGAGGTATATAAACTATCTAACTAGTCGCAAAGTTTAGAATAGCAGTTATATGAAAAAGACATATTTTTTACTAAAACCACTATATTGATTTTAAGAAAAAATACACACATACGAGTATACACATATATATTTTTTTATTTACAAACATATATATTTTTATATACATAAAAAATATTGATAAGCTGTTTATATTTGTTTAACTTTAATCTTGTTTTAATACATTTTATTTTTTTTTAATTTTTACATTTTTAAAAATTTGACATTAACAATAATTGTACATATATAATTTGAATTTCGGCAAAATTTGTAGAACTGATTGTTATAAAGTTAGTGTAAAAGTAATTTACTAAATAAACTGTCAGATTACCTCAAAACCAGTTTTTTTAGTTGTATTAATTTTGTTCATATTCAGTACATAAATACAAAAAGAAAATATATTAATATAAAGTACGAAGACTATCTCTCAAAAATGTAATTTTTTGATAAAATTTTGGTCCCAAAGTAAGATTCAAGATTACTTGTGTCTGTGCAGCAAATTTGAAACTAAACAAATTCTGTTTGGCGGTAAATTGGAAGAAATCATAAAATATATATTGCAATCAATTATTTCATTTGAAAATTTAAAAAACTATTTTGTTTCGATTTTATTAATCCATAATTTGGTTTAACTTATAATTGCTTTACATAACCAGTAAAAGAGTTTGAATATTGAAACCTTATTTCATGTTGATATTAGCTCATAAAACCGGAATTAGGGGGAAGACTAGACAGTGAGTTACTTTCGTAATGTTCTTTTGCTTTCTAATTCACATGAATGTAGCCCATTACTGTTTGAATTTTGAAATTATATTATATGAAATGTCCAGTTTCAACATATATTCAAGCATTGTCTCTGTTTCACTTTCCAAAACATATTCCAGATATTTTACTTCTATCTGCTGATGACCATTACACTGTTCAGCAGTGTAAACGCAAAGGAAGGAGAGTGCAAGCATCCAAAGCCGCTAGAAAACTTTTCAATGAAAGACGTAAGTATTTACAGTATTAATTGTGTTAGTCCACCACACTTAGAATTTCTACAGTGCATTTTTAAACGCTTTGAAAAGTAGTAACAATAGGAACAGATGTGCCTTATCAACTTAAAATATTTCATATTGAATACTGATACATTCAGTGTAAGTTACTAACTAATTACCAAAATAATGAGGAGAAAAATGTCAACACTTATTTAACAGTTGACTTGTAGTTTTGATTGAAATATTTGAAAGATGTTTTGCGAAATACATTTTAAAGGTAAAACATGGTGTACATTAAAAGTTTCAGCAGTAAAAAGTTGCTAAAAAAGAAGTATTCAAGTTATCGATGTAAAATAACTAAAAAAAAATCCAAATTTATAATATCTTTTAAAGGAGGTTATTTGTTCAATTATCCCATCTTTTGACAAAAAAAATATTTCAAATTACCTTGGACTAAGTTTCAATACAAATTCAGTAAAATTGTGTCTATCGGAACAAAAAAGGGTAAATTAAAACATACCTAATCCGGGACAATATCCGTACACCACTCTTTTTGGTCATAAAAAAATCACGCTATATTTTAAGAATTTAATTTAATTTTACATATTACCTAATTTCTCAATTCGTGGAAGAATTTTTGTTGTTGTTATTTTTAAGAACAGTTTTCAGGCGAATGGCTTATGTCAGCATTTGACATAATGAACAAATCGGACGCCCTGAGATTCCATGATCCTTCGTGTGGGAAGATTCATTTATATTTGGACAAACCGGAAATAGAGAAAAACAAATTTATAGTGGATATGTTCGTTGGGTAAGTTACAGTAAAAACTGTTTGCCCTTTGTCACAATAAAGAAGCACTAATTTAGTTAAGATACTACGACCGAACAAAATCGTTTCTTAAAATTTATCGTAATAAAACAAATTTTCAAATGCAAACAAATTTGTAATTGAAAAATTGTAAAGATTTAATTAATCAAAATCACATCAACAGATTGTGTTCAAATTTAAATCGTATTTATTAGTTTATTTTAAACTTCAATAAAAATGTAAATTAATTTACGTTTGTTGAGAAAAATGTAAGATTTAATATAATTTTGACAAGTTTAAAAATAATATTTTTGTTGTTCGAATTAATTTGAAAACATAATTTTCTAAGAGTTTGCATTAATGTGTTGTCTTAAATGCGGATGGCTAAGTTTTGTAAGCAAATTTAGAAAAGAGCCATATATTAATTTTTCCTCTTTGTTTTACGTACGAGTTTATTTTTTATTCTTAAAATCAAAACTTATATATATATATATATATATATATATATATATATATATATATATATATATATATATATATATATATATATATATATATATATATATATATATAAATATATATATTACAAAATGTTGTCATTGTTAAACTTAAAGCAGTTAAAAGTTGTGAAACGAATTTTTCATAATTTAATAGAGTGGATTATTCTAAAAAATTGTTTCTATTGATATTATAAAAATATTTACGGTTACAAAGTTTAATTTTTCATTCTCATAGTAAAAATAAATAAAAATGATTCATCATTGCATCATTGGAATGCATTATACTTAAATCTAGTTTTCTTACAAAACACACATCATATAGATGCTAATAGAAAAGTTTGACAAAAATAAGACATGAAGTTACCTGGAATATTTAAAGGAAACTAAAGTAAATACCATGGATATTATCTGTGATGAAATATCAACAGTATCAATCATGATGTAATAGCAATAATAGTATAATGACGACAATATTTATATAATAATGGAAATAAAGGATTATATGCAAATAACAAGTAGTTTAGATAAGAACAGTATTATGCATTATGCAGTTGTCTATTTTCACTTTATAGTAAATATTTGAATTATGAGGAAAATTAAAGGAAAGACATACCAAAGTTGGAATATATGATGAGGTTTGATTTTATTAATACCAAAGATTCGTTATCAGAATGAACACAGACGAACAGAGGAATATTTCAAACGATAAATTTGGGAATGAAGAAGTTGAGCGAAAAGTAAAATATAAAAATTATACTGAAATCAAATTATGTACATGTAAGAGATGAAATAAGATAATTTTTGTTTTTGTTTTTTTTATTTTGCAAGCATGGTTAGTAAGACAATAAATAATGGAAGATATAAAAGAGCATACACTTTTGTACAGTAATAGAAATTGCATGGTCTACCAAATAATTACCTATGCAATCCAGAGTCAGAATATTTTATTTTAGTGTAAAATATTTTTGTTCGTTTTGAAGAAAACATTGAAAATGGCAAAGAGTGTATTAAATTATTGCGAAGATTTTCCGTCAACATATGTCTGGAAAGAATATTACGATTATAACAGATTACTAGAATGTATTAAAAAAATAACATTTATTATAAGAGACAAATAAATCATGAACCTATACTGAAAATCACTATTAGTAGAAGTGACTTTGGAATATGAATACAGAAATTAAAACCACTAGGGAAAATAATACGAAGCAAACTTATGAAATATAAAGGGTAAATGTGATGAAAAAGGTGAAAAGATATGTCAGAACTTTATATCAAATTAAAGTGAATGAAGAGAGTAAGTCCAATTGAAATATTTTTCTTGTTTTAACTGGAAATTAAGAGAAATATATTAGGTAATATTTTATTATTTAAATGTGTTATAGTTACACTCAATGAACAGTTAAAATTAAACATTTTTTCTAATTATTTCACTAGAATTTTGTTACTATTTTTAAAAATAGAAAATTTTATTTACAGAGACGTTAAACCTAATATAAGTGGAACTTACTATTTCGAAGATCCAAGCAAAGGCATTTCCAAATTAGAATGTAAGTTTAAATAAATAATTGATAATTGGTAAATATTTAACAACATATTTATTTACTTTTTAAAATGTTTAGTAAAACATCTTTAATGTTTGACTAATTTTATATTATTTCATTATTGTTTTAAAATAACTTTTATTTTCAACTAAAAACAAAATTATCTAGTGGTATTTATTAAAATAAAATCTTAATTATAACAAAATTATTCCACATACTAACTCCTTACTTCTACTAAGTTTAACGGCTATTTTCTTTTAATTTTTCTCACATCTCAGCCCCTTGTGCACTTCTGGTTTCCTAGTTTCGCCGTGTACCTATTTACAAGATTGTGGACATTGTCGTTATTATGTACAACGGTGACGGCGCGCCGATAGCTGTATTCAACAGATTATTCGAGAATTTTTGTAAAATAATATTGACCGGTTTGGTGCAGTCTTATATCAGTAATCCATTCATCCTCATTGACCTTAGTACTTATTTGTACAAGAATAACTGTTATACTTTAGTAGTTCTTTAACATTTGTTTAGTTCTTCTGTAATTAAAACGCAATCAATATCAAATCACCAAAACAAATTATTACAGCGTAAAGTTTTCCCGAATTAGTACGCATAACCTAAACTCAATTTTCCAAATATTCTTTACGAGAAAAACAGAAAATCCAATTCTTTAGATACTAAGTGCATGTTTAGACCAGGTAACAATATTGCCTGCCACTTTTGAGCTACTTTTCATCTCATTAGGAAAATCAATTATGTTTTTGTTAAGTTTAATTGTTTATTCAGTTGCTATTTTTATAAATAGTTGTTGTATATATCTAAATTAAAGTATCTCACCATAACTGCTAGAATTACAATTAAATTCAAATTCATTTTCGCTAATTGAAAAGTTATATAATTATTTTTGTTTTTTTTTAAATTTTAATCATTAAATTTGTACTGTAAAATACTTCAAATGGCCACCAAACTCTACGGTAATATTTTGTATTTTCATACTGTGTTTTGTTAGCTTTGTAAAATTAAAGGTATTTATGCTTGTAATGATAATTATGTTTGCATACTATTATCGTTTCAAACAATCCACTGGTAAATTTTATATAATATATGATATATAGATTATAAATAAATATACATACATATGTATATATATATATATATATATATATATATATATATATATATATATAGAGAGAGAGAGAGAGAGAGAGAGAGAGAGAGAGTACAAAATTAAATATTCAAGAACTAAACACAAAATATGGTAAGATAAACAGAGTCAAGCACTTCAAATATCTGTGGAGAAATAATTCAAATATCAGGTGGCGAGAAGGCTGAGCAAAAGGTTCGGCTACTGAGAATGAAGAGGGCTCTTGGTATAACGCGTGATATCTACAATAAGAGACGTATGTCGACACACACAAAAATCAGACACTACAACACAGTCATAAAACCGAAGGTATTATATGCAAGCGAGACGCTAGCACTCCACACAAAAGCTACCATGGAGGGTATTTTGAAGGAAGAACGCAAAATCTTGAGGAAGATCCTTGGCCCGAGATTAACAGAAGATGGATACAAGTTGCACTCCCGGAAGACCACAGAGAAGATATCGAACCTGGCAGCAGATATCAGAAGAAGGAGGCTTCGGTTCTATGGACACATCAGTAGACTCCCAACAACGAGACTTGCCAACAGAATCCTTAAGTATGTACATGGTGTCAAATCAACAACGTCGTGGATCGCACAAGTCAGAATAGACCTACATGACGAAGGAATAGACTCAACAGATGTTGAAGATAGACATGCATGCAGGAGAAAGATGCTCGGTTAGAAGGTCCCAGAGAATGAAATCCCAAAGAGAGCAGGAGTAAAATGACGGAGGAGCGGAAGAGGAACCATGGGGACAGGATGAGGGAGGTGTGGAGGATTAGAAGGAACAAGACATGAGTCGGAGTGCTTTGCGTGATCCAACAGGGTCTATGCGCAGATAATAATGATAATATATATATATATATATATATATATATATATATATATATATATATATATATATATATAGAGAGAGAGAGAGAGAGAGAGAGAGATGTTTCACAAATTTCAATTGTTTGTTGATTAGCAGATTCCCAATTGTTACTTCATTATCAAATTAACTATTGTTGTTTTGCAGTTTTTAAATTATAATATATTTTGTTGAAAAAAATCTATGTCTCTGTCTTTCTTACCTTTAAATATTTTATTTCGTTGACGAGTTTCGGAATAATACATTTTCAAAACATTTTACTGTACTAGTACAAATCGCGTCAACAAATATAAAACGTTTAAAGCTAAGAAAAGCATAGTGCTCAAGATGATAAAAACATTCCTGGACAAAAAGAATATTTACATTCAGAATTTCAAAATTACAATCGTCATTATTACTACATTTCTTAATTAGTCATTATCTTACTTTCTTGCCTGTGTTGTATATAACGTACAGACAGAAAGGAAACTGTAAGGATATTTTCATACGTAGTCAAATTAAACCATGTAATGTATCTAAGTAAGTAAGTATTTAATCTCATTTTAGGTAAGTAATTGTGCTCTTACAGCAACATAAAACATAATTTAACTTTATTATAATTGAGGCTTTATTATAATTTTAATTTAACATTTTTATTACTTTGTTTCAGATGAAGAACGTAATTTCTTGTTTGATTTGGTAATAATGTGCACTGACTACACCTCTTGGGCAGCTATTTACTCTTGTTCGCAACTCGCCCCTGGTTCAAATTCAGGTAAATGTAATTGCGGCGTCTTTGTTGGAAACACATCTACAAAATTATTTTTATTGACTAATAATCATTTGAAAAATATTTTTTCAAAATATCATTAAAATCTTAATAAATTATTATTTCTAAGCATTATTAATAATCAGAGGTAGAAATGTTAATAGTATATACTATAGTGGAATCACTTTTCCAAAAATGTTAAAATGAAATAGTTATTTTTTTTTTGTAGTAGGGCTATATGAAATGGTCGCCATTTTTAAACTGTTAAACGGATTTCGCTGGGAAAAATTTTCTAATATACAAAAAATCATCTTAATAAGTTCAATTTTTTCCCACGTTTCAATTAAGTTAAAATTGTAGTTGCAGTTTACCCACGACAAAATATTTTTTCAATATATTTTTTTTAGCAGATTTGTCCCGAAGACGCATAAAAAGAACACAATTTTTTTGATTTTTCAAAATTACGTTTCAAAATTTTGATAAAAAATAAATAATGTTATAAAACTATATATTTAAATAAAAAAGTAAATGTTGCTATATTACCAAAGAAATAGTTTGGGAGCTGTCGATAGGAGTTCAACAACACTGGAATGTTGTTCACGAAGACAATAAAAATAAACATTTTTTACAGTATTAATTTTGCTTTTTTGAATTTTCATTTAAATAAAAAAATTCAATTATTTTATCTCATAATAAATTTGCGTTAAAGGAAAGTCTGAAAACTTTGAAAACCGCTTTTGGAACAAAAAGCCGAGACTTCTAAAATAGTTAATATTAATTTTAAAAAATCATTTCAAATCGTTTTTTTATAACATTTTAATTTGTTTTATTAAATATCGAAAAGTTAATTTATTTTAATTCAAACTTTTTACACTGAATTTATTTGAAAATATTTAATTAAAAAACAGTTTACATCTATAAAAGTTTTGAACAAACAAAAGATAATTTTTAACCGAAGTTTAAATGTTAATCAATGTTCGGCGCATTGAAGATGGCGAAATCACTGGTCTGTTTGCTGTATTTTCAGATTGAGCACCTCAAGCCCGTAGATTTCAGGTATAATTATCATATATAACAGCTGACAAATATGTTGTACGGAAACACAATTTTGTCTTCCAATTCATTCAATTAAACGCAAGATATTATACAATATTATCCTAATGTATTTTTATTTTTAATATAATTTTGAAAGTTTCTTTTAATTTTTCAGAATTTGTCTTCTTCTTGGTAAGAGACATATCAAAATTCGACGAATTAATAAACCAAGAAGGACTGCAGAAGTGCTACGATGACATCATGACCAAATCTGTCAAAGAATTAAGCAAACAGTCTTTTGATCACTGTCCTGATCATTAACACTACCATAAGTAATCAATTGGAGATTTAGCACCATAAAAAGTAGTTATAATTAGCCCGTGATTATTTTGTAAACAGGTACAAATAAATAGATTGTGCTTTAAATTATTTTGAAAATGTAGTAAATGCGAGTATTTTATAGGCAACCAAAGGGACTCGAAAGATTAACGGGTTGGAGCCGATACTAGAATGTGTTTTACTTTGGTGTATGTTTGTATACATAACTTCCCAATGGAATGACTATAATAAGGGAGGGGAAATATATAGAGCTGTATTTTTGAGGAGTATATACTTTTCTTCAAGGCGAAAAGCATATTGAGGCTATTATCGCCTCCCTAAATGTAAGTGTGAGTGTAAAGTGTTAAAGTCTTAAGTATATGTTAGACTCGGGTACCGCGAGGGACGACTAAATCCTCTCAATAGGTGCAGCTAGTCTGCAACCCCCTGTGGGGACTTTGAGGAGTATGCAAGTAAGTACGAGTGTAAAAGACTAACTGGAGGAGACAGTTAAGATGAGCAGTTGATGGGTTTTGTAATCTTACCTTTCCTCTAACTCATTATATTCTTACTCATTTACTCAAGAGACACATTTACACACATTCTATACTCTATATAACTTGGCTTACTGTATAGTGCAACTGGTTTACTCTAGTTAGCCTTACGCAGGCATGAGGGTCTCTGTGTTGTCAGACATAATTTCCCTAGTTACTCACATTCTCATAAGTAAAAATGTATATGGAATGAGCGGTATCTCGCCCCACAACTTGGAGCTGTAACAAATGGGGCAAATCTCTGTGATAACAGTCAAAACTAAAGGAATAAAACTAAAAAGCAATTAGCAAAGCAAGAAATTGAAAATACCTTAGTAATGAATTGGGAAGTCACCAATTAAAACCAGGGGTGGGTATATTTTCCTTCAATCCTCTTCAATCCTAGGCTATATTAAGAGACTAACACTTTAGAAGACGTTATATCTAAGCGTGTAAGGAATATAGAAACGGAACCCAAGGTAGTAGTGCAATGTAACCACATAAAGTCTTTCATTCATTCATAGGCTGAATCAGGTCAAATTCAGCGCGGTCAACAAGGCAATGGTTTTGTTAATTTTCGTACTTTAGTTAGATTATTGAGTAGAAAGGGATCGGCGTTAATTGCAAGGAAAAACATTATTCGGTAATTCAAGTCTTAAACCTACGACTTTGAGTTACTCAAGTACGGAGACGAAGCAAAATGATATTGCAAAAAAACACCTACTATTAGATTAGATCAATATGAAATTTGGGTAAATCTGAAGTGTTACTGGATCAAGCTTAAATTTTTCTCTATTTACGAGGGTTGAACAAATATAAACGAGACTGATTTTTTAAAAAATTTATTGCTTACTTACAAATTATTCTTGATACAACTTATTTTTCTACATAGTCTCCCGCACGAGTAACACATTTTTCCCACCGGATTGGAAGTTTTTTAATTCCATCTTCGTAAAAAGTTCTCGGGCGTTCATTGAGCCATTGGAGCACGAAGGTCTCCACCGCAGAATCGTCTTCGAAACGCTGGCCTCCAAGCGCCTCTTTGAGTGGCCCAAACAGGTGATAGTCGCAGGGTGATAAGTCTGGACTGTATGGGGGATGTTCCATTGGTTCCCAGCCAATTTGATCGAGTTTAAGCCTCGTAGCGTTCGCCGAATGTGGTCGGGCATTATCGTGAAGAAGAATGACGTTTCTCGCCGGTTTAGATTTCCTTTTCCTACGAAAAGACTGTTTTGCTACCTCGAAAACATCGCAATAATATTGTGCATTTATTGTGCGTCGTTGATGGAGGAAATCGACGTGAAAGGCGCCTTGATTGTCGAAAAATACAGTGGCCATTACCTTCCCGGCCGACGATCGTGATTTGGCCTTCAGAGGCGCCCTCTCTCCCCTCTTCCGCCACTCCATACTTGCCTGTTTCGACTCGGGAGTGTAATGGTGAACCCATGTTTCGTCACAGGTGACAATCCGGTTTAATAATGCCTCACCATCTCGTTCAAATTGGGTCAATAGTCGATGGCAAATCTCCAAACGATTCCGTTTGTGAACGTCGGTCAAAATTCATGGAACCCACCTTGCAGATACTTTGCTGAGTTCCAGGTTTGATGTAACTATTTTTGAACGCTATCATAGCTCAACTGGAGTTCATCTGCAATAAATCGCAGCGATATACGTCTGTCTTCGTCCAGGAGCTTCCGAACAGCTCAATGTTTTCGTCCGTGACGGAAGTGGTCGGGCGACGATCATGGCTGAGGTTTTCTACTGCTTCCCGTCCTTCGGCGAATTCTTTGTGCCAAGCAAAAACGCGAGCTCTTGACAGGGTCCTGTCCCCGTATTGAGCCGTCAATTTACGAAAGATTTCAGTCGGATTGACCCCCCTCCTTGGCCAAAAACATAATAATAATTCTCTGCTTCATGGAAACGTGCACTTCACTTTCACTCATTGTATAGTTTTATACTGAAGGGTCCGAACGGAAATGTTGCCCGTCTACGCCCGTCCCAAACCTCGCAGGCTACCTGAAACCCCACCCTTTAGAGTTCAATGTCCAACGGAAAAGTTTTTAGAAAGTCAGTCTCGTTTATATTTGATCAACCCTCGTATATATATTATTCAAATGGTAATTTCAAACCGAAATACATGGTAATCTTAATGTCAGAAATAATTAAGAATGATTGAATTTTACATTAGAAGTTGTCTGGATTAGTTTCTGCATCGGAGTTTAGTCTAGCTGGAATATCTCTTTGCTAACTTCGTTACGATTGTTAAGTTATGTCGTTGTAAATCTTGCCAATAGCAATAATGCAACCCTTCCCTGAATAATTCCTTCTGAACAAAAACTCCGCTAAAAAAATAGTGCTTTGTATTTCCGTACCTCTAGACGTAACCACGCACTTCTCTCAAAAACCGCTGACTGTGTTGCGTGTGGGCTCCAGCTTCCGAAAATACAACTTGTAATTGTGGTTAACCGTCAAATGGGAACAACACTTAAACTGTTACCAATTCTAGGTTTTCCAACAGTCACTTACAATCGAAGTAGAAAAATGTACTGCTTTACTATCGGCAATAATTACGCGTGACCTAGTGTTGCTACAGAAAAAAACACTTTGAATCTCGTTCAGAAAACCCAGCTTCCTTGAATTATACGACCTCTGTTTTCTGTTTATCTATTTTCACTTCTCGATTTCGACTAATTTGTAGGTCCTCATATAGCCTGTGATTGTTATGCAACACCTACAACACACATCTCCTTCGATTTTTTGTTTTTTGTTTTTTTTTGTGTATTAACGTCCGACTATTGTGCACACTTGGGCTAATGCAGACGATGGGATGATTTATAGCTTATGAAAATGCCAAACCCTCGCCGGGAATCGAACCCGGGTCCTCGGCGTGAAAGCCTAGTACGCTATCCACTAGGCCACCGAGGCGGCCTAAACATCTCCTTCAAGTAGTTACTCCCTGTGATGAGATAAACCAAGTTCCTTCAAAGCCCAAAAAGCAACGAAACGTCAGAGTACATGTTTAGATAGGTTATGTTTACAAACCAAATATAGCTGTATTGGAACACGTACTACTTACAACGCACTTTCATATTTTTGTATTCTTTGTCTACGGTTTCGATACGATTCCAATATCAAAACACGTGTTTTTTTCATTTAGCGTTATTTGGCATCCACAATTTGAAATGTTTTTCGAACGAGGTAAACGCCGTGTTCGTATAAAATACTGCTGCGAACGATCCGATATACATACTTAAAATGTTATTAGCCACCTCGGTGGCCTAGCTGATAGCGTACTAGGCTTTCACTACGAGGACCCGGGTTCGATTCCCGGCCAGGGCTTGGCATTTTCATACGCTATAAATCATCCCATCGTCTGCATTAGCCCAAGTGTGCACAATAGTCAAACGTTAAACAAAACAAAATAAAACTTAAAATGTTATTAACCGTGTTTTGATAAAGTTTTAGTCGTGTACCATTATTTATAAACAAAACTCAAATCGTTAAAAAATAAATTAAAAAAATACCGTTCTTGAGCATTTTAAGAAAAATAAAAGAAGTGGATAAGTGTAATATTTCTTTTTTTTCTTCTATTCACTTACGAATTGTACCTTTCATAACTGACTTGATTTTGTATCTTTTGTTATGAACAAATCAGTAAAATTTGATAACCTGATTTTGAGAAGAACTTTTTCCAATTTTTGATAGCTCCAGATCATTTGTCTTGTGTAGAGTCACATACTTTTATTTTGAGGCGTGTGTTTGATGCAATTTGATCAAAATCATGATCAACAAAGGCTAAAAAAGTTTAACAATTTTAAAAAGAATTACTGCTAAGATACAAACCAGATTTGTTTGTTGAATTATCTAAGTCGGTCAGTCGGATTAGTAAACAGAGACGTAAAAACGGATTATTTAAAAAAAACAAGTGGATCTCTACTAAAGATTTTATAAATCTACAGGAGATGAAGGAAGTTGTTAACATGAAAATATAAAGAGCAACTTCTTTCGAGTAGAACTTGCAACATTTCAATGGTAAAGTTACCAGATGGGATTCAAATAACTGAAGCCAAAGGTGGTAAATAATCACGAACCTCTGTTAGTTATAGACGACTGATTCATTATTTGTTATGATTTCGTTATTCGACATGGCCAAGACGAATTTCATCATACATATTTTAATCGTGTAATTGCGCTCAGTGTTTGTGATTTATGTTTTTAATGTTTTGTTTGACTTTGTGACGACTTCGACAGAGGAATTTAACATTTTGTATCACGGCCTGAAGGTGAAACGATAGAGTTTCGAAACCGCGGTAGCCTTTACGAGGTGAGTGGATAGACCACTGACGGGAAGAATAGGTCATAATCCTAATTACTTTAAAAAAGTGGTCCGGTGGCTATGTTACAATAATGAAATTATATGTTGTTGAATCAAACTGCCGTCTCCCTTCCAAAATTTCTTACAAACTATATGTTCAGTTATGCACCACTTTCAACAATCTTTGTCTTTTTAAAGGTAATAATCGTCACGAGCAGAATATCGTCACGGACAGGCAATCGTCACTAGTTCCAAGAGTTGAAATTGAATATGAGTGCCCAAAATGTAATTCAATGTGGAGCCATAAGTGAGCCCGAATAATTGGTTTGTTTGTCGTTAATTTAAGGTCACTAACAGAGAATAAATATCTAAATACCATATACATATTACCACAGGTATAAAGCGCCACGATCACATAATGTCACAACTGCAAAGGATTTTTCTTCTAAATGTATTAAAGACACAGTCTAGCCTTTATAGCTTCAGTGTTTCCAAGATATTAGGTACATAATCATTTTTGCAGTGAACTTCATTGTTAAGGCCAACTTCAGAATATATTAAGGTAACTTTAATATCGTTTTAACATGCAAATATTACACAGTGATCATTTAAAGTTGTAAATATATATCTTTTGCATTTAAATCTAGATCAAAAAACATTTGTGGAACATCTATCATTGAGAGATACTAAAAATATTTATTGAAGTATTTCGAATTACGTTTTAACAGTTATGTGTGATTTGGTTTTGCATAAAAATTGAATTTTTAAAATGAGAACCTTGGATCAGCATAATCGGAATGAATAACGCTTACGGCTCGTCAATAACTGCGACTCAAACCTACGATTGTGAGAAGAACATTTTAGAAAAGCAACAGATTAACCGTTGTCTGCCATCTTTACCACGCGAACTGATAAAACTTTTCTAAAATGTACTTTTCTAAATGTAAAATGTAATTCTTATATATTACTGCTGTACCACTTGTCTGATACTTAACGACTTAATGCTGGGACCAATAATCTAAACTGATAAGCAGAATAGGCAGTAAGAAGGAAGCTGAAAGATCTTATTTACCGGAACGAGACCACGCACTGTCGTTCCACCGATTTCGATGGGATTTACCACTTCCACAGAGAAACCCTTTTAAGAAAATTGCTGGGGCAAAAGAAGCCTAAAACTAGGATGATAGGAAAATCTTCATTAAACACCCAAACATAGGCACCAAAACATAGGATGATAGGAAAATCTTCATTAAACACCCAAACATAGGCACCAAAACATCAGGACAATATTATCAGAAAATATAATGCCTAATTAGGTAGGATCTCTGCTTTATAAAGGTAAAAAATGAAAAAAAATCTTCTTACCACAAGGGCGAAGGAACGAAAAAAGCATCAGCTGTTCTAGCAAGTAGAACGTTCAAACTAACCTTGACCATAGTCTAGTAATCATATAGCGATTACGAACACAACAATGTATTATTCACTTTTTTTAAATTTTATGTTTTACAAGAATATCGAAAACAAAAACAAAATATTTTTATAAATTTAAAAATTGTAGTTGCTTAACTTTATTAACTTAAATTTTTTACAAATCTTTTACTTGAGAAAAAATTACTGGAAAATGAATATTTTTGTGACAACCAATTTGGTATTTTTCATTTTTTTTCTTTGTAAATCAAATAATTATTGATTTACAAAGAAAAAAATGATTATTATTGATTTACCAACAAAAGATACCAAAATATTACAAACACAATAATGTGATAACATTTTTTTATTTTATGTTTTAAAAGAATACCAAAAACAAAATATTTTAATGATTTTAATAATAATAGTTGTAATAATTATAGGTAAAAATATATTAACTTATATTTTCTACAAAACCTTTAACTTAACAAAAATTATTCCTATAAAAAGAATGTATATTATGTTAATTTGGTATTTTAATTTTTTTGTTTAGGTGAAATGATAATTTAGTTACCAACAAAAAATGGAAAACTTACATTTATGGTAATTAATTGTCTTAAGCTCCCAAAATAAATATGGGTTCGGATTTTTTTAGATTTCAATTTACAAATTTAAAATAGTAGCCATTTAGAACATTATAAAAAAATGTTAATGATTGATGATGCATTCGTAAAATGTACCGTGTTATAAAAGCTAGAAAAAATATAATAGATGTATCAATTAAAGAATTAAATTGCTAATAAGGCAAACAACTATAAAAATGAGAATATTGCATGAGCCATCGGATGACTTATATAGTTTTTTTCTCAGTAAATTATAATTTCAACCTTCAGGTTTAAATTTGTATTTAACAATTAAAATTATGGAAATTAAAATGGAAAATAAATTATGGAAAATAATTACAATATACTACAAGTAATTTATTTGAACAAAT
Source organism: Callitettix versicolor (assembly GCA_022606455.1). Classification (NCBI taxonomy): domain Eukaryota; kingdom Metazoa; phylum Arthropoda; class Insecta; order Hemiptera; family Cercopidae; genus Callitettix; species Callitettix versicolor. Next base: position 95,102,335 of record CM040186.1, read on the forward strand.
TAAAAATAATGATTACATTTCTCATTACATTCTTGAACAGGACATTGTCTAAGTTCAGTGTAACGTTCCTGTTATGGATTATAAGTTGAAGTATTTAGAGCTTTAATATAAATTAAAAAAATACCAAAATTTATTTTTATTTTTATTGATTTACGTCATGTAATACACAAAGAATTTTAAAGTATTACAAGTGGTCATTGTTTTTTTATTTTTAAATAAACAAATTAATAATGTGCTTATTATTAATAAACAAATACCAAGTGTAAATTAATAATGTGCTTTGGAGTTCTAAGACTTTTCAAAAATTAGGATTTTATTATATTTGTAAAAATAAAAACATGTTTTTAAACACAGATGGGAAAAATAAAATTTATATTTAACTAATCTTCTGTATGTGTGTTAATCAAAATATAGCAAAAAATAAAAGTCCGATTTAAATTAAATTTAAAACTAAGTTTTCAGAACTTTGCTTCGAGCTGTATTTATAAATATCAAAATAGTCACAAAGTGTCGAAGAGCTGCCGTAAAAAAGACACATTTTTTTGAAAAACCACTTATTAATTTCAATAAAAATTGGATCCAAGTTGGTTGTATTTTTATTTTTCAAATATTCAATTACAGAAATTCATAAACAATTGTATAAATCGGAAATAGTGAAAAGCTGAAAAGCTATTTATAGTCGAGTTAATTTATTCCTTTAAAAATTTTTTTTGTTTTAAATTTTATAAATTGACATTAACAATAATTATTCATGTATGGTGCAAATTTCAGAAAAATCTGTATAACAGTTGCTATGTTAGTGTGTTTTATTAATGTATTATTTATTACTTCATATGCAGTTGAATTGAAATTAATTAAGACCTTGTGTTAATAATCTTAATTATTTTATTTAAAATATTATTAAGCGTTAAATTGAAGATCACACAATTTATTGAATCTTTATTGAAAATAATACATTTTGAATTAATTTCTTTGTACGCTAATATTAGAAACTGTAAGTTTAGCAACAGTAAATTTCGGTCAAAAGATTCGATCAAAAATTTTTAAAATACCTCTTTTATATTGTCTTAATTTCTTACGAATTTTGTTTGTTGTTACACAATATTTTATATAAATTTATACAAAAGGTGTACAATATTTTAGGTAGGATTACGTCTTCCTATATAAATTATAGAAATGGTTGGTGATCACAAAAAATATGTTTAGAGATAATTGTGCATCTAAAGTTTACAGGGTCTTCTGGATTAAAGATTTTTTTTTTTTTTTTTTTTGGTGTTTAACGTCCGACTATTGTGCACACTTGGGCTAATGCAGACGGTGGGATGATTTATAGCGTATGAAAATGCCAAGCCGCCGCCGCGAAACCAAACCCGGATCCTCGGGGTGAAAGCCTAATACGCTATCCACTAGACCACCGAGGCGGCTCTCTGGATTAAAGAAAGGTTGGTTTTACTTTTATGTCAGTACAACGAGTATAAACTAAAATTATTAACTGTTTTCGTTGTAATTTGGCAGGTATGTTGGATGTAACCGTTATAATAAAGATTTTTAAGTTCATAGAAAGTAACCTTTTTTTGGTATGTAATCTGTTAAAAATAATATTCTCTCAAAACCGGTTTTTACGATTTTGATAAATTTTTTCCAAACTTATTAGTACGTACAGGAAGAAAATGTAGGTATGAAATAAAGTTTATGTATACAGATATAAAAGACACAGAAGAAAAGAATTGATCATATTTTTCAAACGTGAACATTTTGATAGAAGTTTGTTCCAAAGGTAATATTTAAGATATTCGTAAACCGTTGCAGAAAAACTTGACACTAAAAAAATGTGCTTTAGTGGTAAATAAAAAAAAAATCAAGACATTTATCTTATATTCTATTATTTTTAATAAAATTATCCAAAAAATAATACTGCCTTTGTTTTTTCGAACATTTTTTAAATATTGCTACACGAAATTGAATTATAATTTTGTACATAACCAAAATACAAGTTTGGAAATTTAAACTGATTTTATTTTTCCTTTATCTCCTAAACAGGAATTTGGGGGGGAGAAGTCTAGACAGTGAGATATTTTTGTGAAGTTTTTGCTGTTAATAAGTTTGTAGTATATGCATATTAAATATTTTCTAACTATATTTTAAGAAATGTCTCATTTCAACCTAAATTCAAGCATTGTTTTTGTTTAACTTTCCGAAATATATTACAGATGTTTTACGTCTTTCTGGTGATCATCATTGTTTTGCAGAGTAAACGCAAAGGAAGGATAATGAAAACATTCAAAGCTGCTACAAAACTTTTCAATGAAAGACGTAAGGTCTTGCAATATGAAGTATTCTTTATGTTTGTCCGCCACACCTAGAATATGAACAGTGGCTTGTCAAAACTCTCATGTGCCTTATCAACTTAATTTTTTCTTATTGAATTTTGATATACAAGTGTAACTTACTAATTACACAATTTCGGATAAAAAAATTGACAACATTTTCTTTACATATTTATATTTATATTTATGGATAAATATCTTTATCCAAAATATATTTAATGTTACAGTTTTTATCAAATATAATAAAAAGCTACATATAATAGTAAAGATTGTTTTAAATTATTATGCATTATATTAACTCAGATTATCAAAAACCGTTTAAGATACTAACAGAGAATCTAACTCTTTAGCTGTTAAGATTGTCTGCCACCTTTGAGTAATTTACTTTCAATTTCATTCGAAAAATAAGAATTGTTTTTGTTAACTTTAATTGCTTATTCCGTTGTTCTCATTGTAAAAAGTTGTTCTAGTTTAATAAATATAAAAATTACAGTATCTCACCTGTTAAACTCAAATTATTTTCACTTAATTGAACAGTTAACCAATTATTGTATTGTGTAAAACCTTAAATTATTATATTTGTACTGTACGTTACGGTCTTAAATTGTATTTTCATACAGTGTTTTGTTAACTTTGTAATACGAAAGCTTATGCTTGTAATTATAATTAAGTTTCCAAACCACTAATCATTTCAAACAATCCTCTGGTAAATTTTATATTATATATAATATTTTAATTGATGTTACAATATATATTATTGATGACGAAAATTTCAATTGTTTGTTGATTATCAGATTCACTATTGTTGTTTTGTAGTGTCTTGTAACACAGCGCAAAACGCAATTAAAAATATTTTATTAATCCTACAGTAAAACATGTTTATAAATAACTGAAATTGTTTCAAATTATAATAAATTTTTTTGAGAAAATCTATGTCTCTGCCTTTCCCAACTTAAAATATTGTATATTGTTAACGCGCTTCCAAATACCGCCATTTTAAATCTTTTCACTTTATTAGTACAAAACACGTCAACAAATATAAAATGTTTGAAGCTAGGAACGGCAGAGTACTCTAAGAAAATAAACACATTCCTAACGGAAAAAATGATTACATTCAAAATTCCAAGATTATAATCGTATTTATTACCTACCTTTCTTAATTAGTCATTATCTTCCTTTCTTGCCAGTAGCAGTTGTTGCACATAACGTACAGACAGAAAGGAAATTTGTGAATAATTTTTATAAGTTAGATTAAACTAAGTAATATATCTAAATAAATACTTAATCGTATATTCCGTAGGTGAATGTGCTTGTTCCTAAAGTAACATAATACTTAATTTTGGTAATTGGTAAACATGTAATAACATATTTATTTTACTTTTAAAAAAAATTAGTAATATTGAACCATTTTTGACTATTTTTAATATACTTTTTGATTTTTTAAATAATTTCAAATTTTAACTACAACCAAAAATAAAATTATCTAGTGTTATTTATTTGAATAAAATAACATTCATATCAAAGTTATTTCACATTATAATTTTTCTTCTTCTTTCTACAAAGTTTAACGGCTTTTTTCTTTTCATTTTTCTCACAACTGAACATCTCAGCCCCTTCCACTCTTTTTTTGCCAGTGTTGCAAATAGCATACCGACTGAAAGGATACTATGCATAATTTTTATACGTAGTAAAATTAAACTAAGTAAGTATTTAATCATATTTTATGTAAGTAATTGTGCTCTTAGGGCAATATAAAACATTAATTTAACCTGGGATTTATTATAATTTTAATTCAAAATTTTTGTTACTTTATTTCAGATGAAGAACACCACTTAGTTTTTGATTTTGTAATAATGTGCACTGACTACACCCCTTGGGGGCTATTTACACTTGTTCTCAAATTGCTCCTGGTAAAAAATAATTGTTGCTTACAATACTGTAAAACGTATTTATTAAATTGTTTTTATTATTATGCAATAATTTGAAAATTTACGAGTTTTTAACCTTAATTTAACCTTCCATATTTTCACTAAAATCTGCATAAATTATCATTTCTAAGCTTTAATAATAATTAAAAATAGGTTCCAACTAAACTTAACCACTTGTGCCGCCATTATGTTTTTTTTCTAATATATAAATGTCTTTTCTTAATTTAAAAAAAAATTTAAATTAAGAGATAAGTTCATGCTGATTTTAATACTGAATACGAAAGTGAAATTAGTTCTTAAAAAATTTTTGGTAAAATAGTTACATATTTTGTAGTAGGGCTGTATGAAATGACCTTCATTTTTTAACTGTGCAACGTTTGAATTGAATTGGACGTGTAGGTGTTTTGTACTTTTCAGTACATTTTTGTTTGGCATCTACAAAAGTCATAAATAAAACCAAAACTTTTGTTTTTTCAAAATCGCGTTTAAAAAATTTTGATTAAAAAGAAATGTTGTAACCTTATGTATTTAATAAGACGTACAGTTTGCTATCTTTATAAACAGTTTTGTTTGGGAGTTGGCCATAGGAGTTGACCAATATCGGAATGTTGTCCAGCAGGAAAAGAAATCAACCTGACTTTTGCCTTTTTGAATTTCCATTTTAACCAAAAATTAAAGTTATTAGTTTTCATGCTGAAATTTTATTAAAGGAATACAGTATTTGAAAAATTGTATTCCTTTTGTACAAAAATTGTAAAGCCCGTTTTGAGACAAAATAGTTAGTAGTCATTTTAAAAAAGAATTTAGAAACGTTTCTTATAACGTTTTTATTTATTTTATTAAATTTTGAACAGTAAATTTATTTGAATTTAAACTCTTTATACTGAATTTAGTTATGTATCTTTAATTATAAAATAAATTAGATCTATACAAAAATTAAACTAACAGGAAGTTAACTTATAACCGAAGTTTAAATGCTAAATAAGGGCTGGTGCATTCAAGGTGGCTAATTCACAGGTCTGTTTTCTTTATTTTAAGATTGAGCACCTCAAGGCTGTAGGATTAAATATGGTTATTTTAATTTTCGTTTTTCTGTAACAGTTAACAAGTACATTATGCGGGAAAGCCAATTTATTTTCCAAATTATTCAATTAAATGTAATATATTTATACAATGATATCGTAATACATTTTTGGGTTTAATATAATTTTAAAAGTTACTTTTAATGTTTCAGAATTTATCATCTGCATGTTAAGAGACAAATCAAAATACGACGAAATAATAAACCAAGAGGGCTGCAGACGTGCTACGATAACATCATGACCAAATCTGTCAAAGAAATACGTAAAATTCCCTTTGATAAATGTCCATTGACGTTATCATAAGTAATGGTGGTTTGGCACCATTAAAGTTAGTTATAATTAGCCAATGTTTATTTTATGTATTATTTTGAAAATTTAATACCTGCTGATATCTTACAGGCAACCTGTCGGACTTCAAAGTTTGGCGTGTTGCAGCATAAACAAACTTATTTATTAATCCCTTTGATGTATAAGTCTGTAAACATATTTTCGCAATAAGGTGGATTCAAAAATGGGGAGTGAAATCACATAAAACTGAATCTGTGAACATTTTCAGGGATAAGTACAAGAGTTAAAGATTTAAACTGGCGGAGGCAGCTGAAATGAGCAGTTGACTCATACTCATCTACTCAAAGGAGACACATATACACACATTCATTACTATGTATAACCTGACTAACTCTAAAAAGTTAATTGACCCGTGCTGATGGAATGAATACCACTGGCCTAACAGAGTACAAAACGGATCCCTGGGATTTCAAAGTGCATATAAAAATCTTTAAAAAAACTCAATATTTACCAAGCACATATACAAGCGGATCACAAATACAGTGAAGTTAACAAAATATTTTTAAAAATTTTTTGAACTTTACTCTAGTTGGGCTAATGAGGACAAGAGATAAAAAAGATTAATGCAGTAATGCAAGTTTTGTACCTACGACTTTGAGTTGCGTAGGTACAGAAACAAAGCAGAATGAAAATGCAAAAAAAGAAAAATTACCACTGGATTAGATTAATATGAAATATGAAACCCAGTAAATCTGGAAGATTAATGGGTTAAATTTATATTTTCCCATATTTATGTATATTATTCAAATGATTATTTAAAACGGCAAATTCATCGTAATTAATATCGCAAATCATTAATAATAATACTCATGCATAAATGTGTAATTTTAGTAAAACAAATAATGGAGATGCTTGTTTGAAATAAGTACAGAAAAAGTTGATTTTGTCTAATGGGGGGGATTTAGCTCCCTCAGCCCTCTCAGATCCGCTCTTATTTACAATTTAAATTTTTTTTCTTTCAACAGTGGTCAGATTATATTTGCGTATTTTCAAAGTAATTTCATAGTTTAAAATTTAATATCTACTATCCATTCAATATAAATATAAAACTGCCACAACAATTAACGAAGCTTCTACGATAATTCAGCACTCTGAATCGGTGCTACAATGTGTGTAAACGATCCTGATTGTATGCAATATGTATAATAAAAATTACGGTCAAATTATCGCAAAGTGCTAATCACGTGTCTACTCTAACAAATAGCAGTGAATCAGGTGAAGGTTGAGAATTAAACTATAGTATTAATTATTATGATTGCAGAAGCACAGTTATATAATTAATCTTTACAATAAGGAATGTTTAATCTTAAGATAGTCTTTCTAAAATCCTTTAATTGGATTCACAACTTAATTATTGTTCCTCTCTTATTCGTGTCAGATATAAAAATAAAATGTACTGCAACACGTAGTAAGTAGTTTTTGAATTTATATCTTAAAACTTTTAACAACTTCTGAAATAATTAAAAAAAATAAAATAAAAATAAAATACCTTTTTGATAAACATAAAAACAATTGTTGAGTACATATTTTTAATGTTACATAACCTTAATTAACTATGAAGCGCAATGAAGAAGCTAATATTATATGATAGGTATCGTTACCTATCTTGCTTAGTACGAAGGAACAGCGAAATAATATATTTGTAACACATGTTAAATCATAAGCTATGAAAGAGGTAACACACACATTAAAATTTTTTCTTCTAATTAATCTAAGGTTTTAATCTAACGTTTTAAGATATGATTTTCTTCAAAAAGAATGAAATATATATTTTTGTTAAATTAATTCCATTGTTTGAGTAAATGGAACGTGCTTTTAACTTTTTTTTATTTGTACAATAAAGCCCGAACCCAGTTCTAGAAGACGCTCAGAGGTCCCAAGTATAATTAGATCAGGCGACGCTATACAGATCTTGCGATGACTATACGTAATTTTTTTTTGATAAAACTTTAAAATACCGATTGCAACAAAAGATTTGTTGTAAAAATTTACACTAATTTTTAAAAAAGAAAGAACATTTTCCTTTATGAAATAAAATTAATAAAAGAAGAAAGCTCTTTTGACTTGATATTAAAAGAAATAACAAATACTGCTCTTGAAAAACTTGATGGACCACGCTACATTTCACTGTTATTGTTGCAAAAAACCACGAATTGCTTATTCATTGTTCCTTTATAGTATTCCTCCTCCGACCACGCCTGTACAAAAAACGTTCTTTAAAACTAACAAAGAACACACCATTTAGAGCAGGCCAAAACCTGATTCTTACTGGAGATTGTATTCGTAATCCAGTAAAACCATTGTAACTATCAAGACCTACCCAGAAAAATTAAACGTTTATCATACTTTATACAGAATATTGTTTACATTTATGAACAACTAAAAAAGGGATTTCGAAAATTAGTTTTTTCTTGCTTAAAAATTAACTTTGAAACCTCTTTAAGTGAAACATTACGTTGTAATGAGTGTAATGGTCCATAAAAGTTAAGTTAAAGAAATACATTACAATTAATTAATTGTAACAAGAAAAGCCAGTCAAGCAAAATAAAAAGCCAACTGCGTAGAAAATCGTTCCAAATTCAATCAAGTTAAAATTAGAACGTTTGTTTTGGCGCCTTTCCATTAAACGGCAGTAAGCAATTAATTATTGTCTGAGGCGCCTTAAACCTAACGAAGTCATTGACAACTTATTTTGCAATTATTCTTGCAGCGACTTTACTGTTCTTCAAAACTAATTAATTTTCTGCTTTTGTAAATTAATTACAAAAATTTAGGCTTTCAAAGAAAAATCTTTCTCATTTCCATTGTATACTGTACACACACACACACACACACACACACACACACACACACACACACACACACACACACACACACACACACACACACACACACACACACACACACACACACACACACACACACACACACACACACACACACACACACACACACACACATATATATATATATATATATATATATATATATATATATATATATATATATATATATATATATATTTGTTAATAAATAAATAATAAAATTCGCTAAACTCTCATTTAAATGCCTTAAGTATATATTTTAAAGATAATTAAGTAATCGTGGTCAGATTTCATTGGTAAAGTAGTTTTTTTTTTAAAAAATAGTAAGATTGACAAAAATAATTGAATATGATTAAGTTTCGAGAATTTGGATCAAGAATGCTAGTGAGACAATTATATCCTATCATTATTTTATTTCATGTCAAAACAGTTACGTTATAAAAAGGTATTGTTGAAAAAAAATAATTAACAAAGCGTTTAATTGTAAAATTATATTTTTTTCAACAATCTGCAGAACAACTTCGTTGAAAGTTTACAGAAAAAAAAATTGGTTTAAAAATGAAGTGAACACAACGTTTGTTTGCATGTAGCGTAATTTTCGTAACTAAAAATGTGTAAATTGAATCAAAGTCTCATTTAATGTAAAGGTTAGGACCTGCAATAGGCGTTCTAATGATTCATATTACAATGAAAATTTGTCAAAAAGTAAATTTATGCCTACTGGGAATTGTCGTATTCCGTTAAAAAAACCCATTTTTTTTCTTGATTATATAATTACATGGCGTGTTTTATAATGAGTCCCCTAAGGTCAGTTCGTTTTTGTAATCTTCCCAACTATCTTTCAATTTTAATATACATTTTTCGCACACATATAATGACAGACAAGTAATTAACTATGAGAATCGACTAGTAGTAATTGTTTTGTTTTTCTACTAATTAGACATATGGTGTGTTCAAAACTTACAGTTACAGTGACATTTCTAGGTAGTATTGGGATAATTTAATTTTCGTACATGGGAGAATATTTAAAAAAATCAACATGAAAGAATAGCATCTACTCAAGAAAAGCGACAAAAATCTAAATGTACTAACTTGATACTGGAACAAAGTGAGAATTATCTTTGGTCCAGAAGATGCGTGTAAAGTATCTTATTATCTAGCACGCAAGCAAGTCTTCCAACGAATTTTAGAGTACACCAAAAGTCTTAGGAAAGAATTAACGGTCTTGTACAGTCAGAGGACGCTTGCGTATCCATCTAGGTTCTTCACAGGTGCCAGGCACTTAGGCTGAACAGGACTGATCTGCGGAGAGTGACGGCGTGTCCGACGGGTCACTGGTCATTCCGCAGTCAGCAACAAAAAATGGGTTTTCATATGAAATCTTTCGTGTGGTAAACATTGGTTCATCTGAGAAAACATCTCAGCACGTACTTCTAGACTGTCCAGCCTTGGAAACGATTTGAATCCCTAGGCACACTGGAGTGGGGGACAGATGACTGAACAGGGCTACATCATCAATAGTATCTCACGGTTCTCTAAAGACCTGAGGTTGGATTAGGAAGATTGAACCTAAGGACGAGGACGCACAATAAGAAATATAGCAGAATGGCGAAACCAGGAACAATGAAAGTATTGGCCCTCTAGTATTGAACATTTTTTTAAATGAAAATTAACAAATTTGCAACAATATTTAGAAATTTTATCGAAGTAAATATAAATAATTTGTATCAGCATTCATAGAATAAATAAATTATGCTTACAGTAAATATAGTTTGGTTTTTATAATTAATTAAAATTTTTATTTCTTGTGTCTTGTGCTAAAGAAATAACAAAACAGATTTTGTTCAAAAGTTTTAATTAAACATATGTATTTACACACAAGTATTTTCTTCTAATTTTGGATAAATTAATCGTATGTAATTTGTTGAAAACTTAATAAGAATTTAAATTTTCATTAATCGAGAAGTTTAAAAAAATGTCTAATGTTCATGGAGAAAATTCTTGCATATTCATAGAGTTATAACTTTCAGTTCAGTTCAGATTAGTAGAAAAAAATTATTTATTACTTGGACACATAAACGTTTGTTTTGGTGTCTTTTTATATTCTTCTTCTTTTCTGCTAGGATTATTATCACTGTGTTCAGTATAATGATCTGCTTTCCCTAGCTTAGTCAATTCTACTTTCGTTGACGCGTTTCGGAGAACCTACATCTTCAAAAACTATATCAATACTGGTCACAAATGTTATCCTATTTATCTATTTATAATTTTCTAATCATTTATAATTTATAATTTTCTATCACCACCTCGTACCCCTCCTCTATTCAACACGTGTTCATTAAACCTGACTTGCTCGCTTCTGATTGGCTCTTCAAAATCATACGTTTTCGCTCGATTCTGATTGGCTCCTTTCAAACTTTCTCTTGAACGGTCGTCCCTCTTGTTAATTTTTGAAGATTTTTAGATTTTTAAACGTAATATCTGCTGGCTACGATATCTGTTCATTTATTATGTTTTCTCCCTTTAATTTAGATTTAAAAATTTCCAAATTCTCTAAAATGTTCATAGTCTTCCTTTTTGTGACATATTTAGTACCTTCATTGAGTTTTCTATTTCTCGAGATATGTGTCCCTAATTTATTGAATTTGACGTATAATTTGAATCATTTTTGCCGTATTTGAATGATCTAACATGTTCTTTAAACCTAGTTCTAAATTTTCGTTTCGTTTGTCCTATGTAGACTGCCTCGCATCAACACTGTATTCTGTATACCCCATTCTTACTAAAATTCTTACAAAAAATTTCAAAAATTAACAGGAGGGACGACCGTTGAAGAAAAAGTTTGAAAGGAGCCAATCAGAAGCGAGCGTAAACGTATGATTTTGAAGAGCCAATCAGAAGCGAGCACGTTAGGTTTAATGTACACGTGTTGAATAGAGGAGGGGTACGAGATGATGATAGAAAATTATAAATAGGACGGGCCTTAATATTGGTGACCAGTATAGATATAGTTTTTTGAAGAAGGAGGTTCTCCGAAACGCGTCAACGAAAGTAGAATTGACGAAGCTAGGGAAGGCAGATCATTATACTGAACACAGTATATTTTGGAATCTAATATAATTAACAAATTTTTATGAAATTTAACAATAGGTCTCTATTATGAAGTTACGTTGTATTTAGAAAAACGTATTTACTTTATAAAAAATGATGTTCATAATATTTTTCAAACTTTTAATAAATTAGACCTTTTAAAATTATATATGGAAATGTAATAAATGTTTACTCTAATGTAGTCTGTATGACTACATGGAAAAAATTTATTGGCTGCTACAATTTAAAAAAAATCTGGTTTAAATCATTTGAAAAACCTGACAATTAATATAATTCCTTATATTTAGTTCATCAGATGTTTTAGTTCTCTGTTGTTATTTTAGCTCTCTCACTCTCTCTCTCTCTCTCTCTCTCTCTCTCTCTCTCTCTCTCTCTCTCTATCTCCTTCTCTCAATATATAAATAAATATAAAGATAAATAAATTTTAAAAAATTAAAAAATAAATTTTGTAAATAAAAGAAATAAAAACAAACTAAGCCTCGACCAGATTTGTTTTTATCTTACTGGAATGGGCTGTAGATAAATTGGGTTATTTAAATACCTTTTTTTTGTGTTTAACGTCCGACTATTGTGCACACTTGCGCTAAAGCAGACGATGGGATGATTTATAGCGTATGAAAATGCCAAGCCCTGGCCGGGAATCGAACCTGGGTCCTCGGGGTGAAAGCCCAGTACGCTATCAACTAGGCCACTGAGGCGGCTTATATCTTTAAATACCAGCTCTACTCGTCCACGCTTTGTTATGGCTCAATTTAACAGTGAATTCGGAAACATTGAAATAGAATCGTAAAATTTGAAATTTGAAAATCGTAAATCGAAGACATTGAAATGGAATCGTAAAATATTTAGTACACGTGTTGCATTTATGTTCAACAGATGGCACTGTTTTTTTAACACATTCTTACTTGTCACGTGTGCAACATCTACATAATAGTATAAAACCATGCGTGTATTTGAACGCAACACTGTGTCAACATTTCAAAGCAATCGGTGAAGAATTTTCGGAGATTTATTATTTTGAACAGAAGAATATTATAAAGAAGATTATTTCCGGATTTTAACTACGAACCTTTCCTTATTTACAAATATTTTGCGTATGCAAGAAGAAAACGTTTAGTTTTTCTTCAATAATTTAAAATTTTTAAAAAAAACATTTTTTTTAAACATTGGAAAGACTTAATGATTTATAAAGGATTTTATTATTTTCAATTAATTTCAAATGGAAATATTTTTAATATTTTAATTATGGGAAAAGTTAAATTAAAAACCAGTTACAAATTTCCTAATATCATGATTAAATTATTTACTAGCTTATTTCCATTGGAAAATTAGTTACTGGAACGGCCATCATGTAACATTCGAGCTCAGAATCTTGAAATGAGCGCAGACCATAACCTCTAAATTACTTTTTAATATTCAAGAATTTTATAAATATGTTAGCAGTATCAGTACAGTGTTCATATTGAAAAACCTCATACAGAATGGTTTTTTGCCAATACAAAATTTTATCTCAAAACATTTTTTTAGGAGATTGATTTTGGAAAACACTTAAATACGAGTTTAAATATTTGTTTCTAGAATTTTGGTAATAGTGGAGAATATCGTTACTACAATTATTCGAAAATTATTATTGTTTTAAATTTACGTTCTTCTGTAAATTATGATAGCATATTTTTGTAGCGATTTTGTTTAATGCTAGTGTATTGAATAGGAGAATATTTTCGAAAATTGCATTCATTAGTAGGAAGGGCAGTAGGGTAAAGCAACCCCTCCATTTACCCTCCCTCCAACCCTTTGCATGTATTTCTGAATTTTTAAGATCCTCCCCAACCCCCACCATCTCACCCTCCGAGTGTTGTGATTGGTTCTTCCTCCCCTCCGTCGCTTTCCCTCGTGCTGTGATTGGTTCTTATGGACGCACCCCGGTGGTTGGTTAACCCCTGTCGCTCACCCTGGGCACGTTCTGATTGGTGCACCCCCTCCAGATCGGTTGTGATTGGTTTTTCCTCCACCGCTTTCCCTGGTTCACGCACCCCTGTGTTTGCCCCGCCAACCCTCTGTCGTAGTAACAACTGTTCGCCATTTTGTCGTCGCCCCTCCAGCAACGTACGCTGTTTGGTCTACACAAAGGTTAGGAAAAAACAATATTTTATGCTTCATTTTTTTATTGTGCAACACCTGCATGTAAACAGGATTTAATGTCAACAAATTATTGCCATCAGGCTAAACGTCTTGCCACCAGTACCGACGTGTAAGTACAATTTTTTCCGCGCAATTGAGCTTGTGAGATAATGAGTTGCACTCGTGCGATATAAATTGTTACGGTCAGCGTCTGCCGCGTGCATACGTAGGAGATAGCAAGGCAAGCGGTCACGTGGTGTACACTCTGTACATATAAGGTCGCACGCGTAGCGAGGAAAGTATTGCCGGGCAACATGCCAAAGTGGAGAGAGACGAAGGAATTGAAGAAATACGAAGAAGAGACAGTGGCGCAGATTGCAAGGTATGAAGCAACGTCCTGCAACTTCCAAAACCTGTTGTTGAAAGTATGTAAAATTATACAGTCATATTTTTCAGGGAGGTGAGACGCATAATAAGATCTGCTAGGAGCATCGATGGCGGAATAGAGGAGATCAACTTACGTAATATTGTGGTCATCTCGTGTAAAGTAGGTACGGGGACCGAAATATCTGAGCACGTGAGCGACTACAGATGGTCACAAAGTTGGCTCGCTCCCAGCAGCTCCGCCAGCGACCTCCTAATGTCCGAGATAGATACACTCTCGGACATGAGCACAGTTTCTCCACAAGGTGAAGACCTGGATACATTGGAAAGTATCATAGAGCAAGGTATAATAAACCAAGGTCTGTGAGGGAAAAATTCAATCACTTTTTGGCATATATTATTTATATTTATTTTTCAAAATTTCCCCCGACAAAACTCAGAACGTTGACGTCGTTCGGGGGCTTTCGAACTAATGGCTGAGTTAGATTGAATATTTTCCTCACACACACACACACACACATACACAAACACATAAAAAATATAACAATTTTTCCTCACACAAACACACACACACACACATACACAAACACATAAAAAATATAACAATTGGATTGTCCTCTGTGTTCTACGGGGTTGGAACCGTCGAACCTGTGCGGTGAAGCCGTCACAGTCGCCCACATTACAATCCGGGGTAGGCAGAAGGCCTACCCCTTGTGGAAGTAGCTCCAACCATCGCTACTTCCGGTGACTACCACTCCATAACAAAAATGTAGTCCCCCATTTTTTTTTGGATTTTTATTTATTTAATTTTTTTGTATCGATTTACACATTGCTAGGCACAACATACGTAGTTTAGGGGAGAATTAACTCCACGCCAGTGACCAACACACACGTGTGCAGGTTTACAGGAGAACTAACTCCGTGCCATTGACCAACACACACACACACGTGCGCAGGTTTACAGGAGAACTAACTCCGTGCCATTGACCTACACACACACACACACACACACACACACACACACACACACACACACGCCCTAAGCAATGAGTAAATCGAAATAATATTTAGCGCTCCTAAGAGCGCATTTACTTGACGCGTTGTTGTGGTGGGGCAAAACGCACTTTAAATATGTACAAGTATTTTCTGCAATGTTAACCGTCTCCGGTAATGCAGACACGTTCGGGTGAAATCGTCTCAAAAACTGCGCCTTTTCCAACCCTTTTGTAAAAATGGTTGAAAAAGGTTTTAAAAGTTCTCTAACGGTATTACTATCAAAAACAACGTTCCCATCGTACCAATCGATTTGATGGTAACGCGTCTGAAGCCAGCGTGCAGTTTTTCGACTTTTATCGTTAAGATTATGAAAATCATACGGCGGCTTGAAAACAGTGACGTTGTAAGAAAATCGGCTTACAACGGCTAATTCCTTGACTATGTATTCACCGTCGTTATCTACAAAAGCGTGAAACTCAACAACTGCCCGCTGCATGTTTTTTGAATAAGACTATCTCGTCGTATAATCTATCAGCCTCGGGTAGTGTGCTGGAAACGAGTTTGTCGCTAGCCAGACACTCAATGATATAGGATATTAAATCCTGTTCTATATAAAGCAACTCGCCCCGGCCTCTAGAATATTTTTCCGAAAGCCTAATAATTTTCCGACGGAACGATCGCCGCTGAAATCTACAGCTTCCGAACAGTATAATTCCACTTTTAAAGTGTTATTGTTCGGTTTTAACCAAAGCCTAACGCCCGGATTGAGTTTAGACAAAATGTATCTTTCTATGTCTGCAATTTCGTACGACCCTGTAGGTAACCAAACACTTCCGGTCCTAACAAAAGTATAATCACTCTCTTTGTCAACCGTGACGCTAGCTACTTGTGAATCGGAAACGTGAGTTTTTCCGGCTTCTAAAATGACATGTTTGAAACCGAGTAACCTCCCTATCGAAACATCACTTGTGAAATCCAGGTCCTCGGAACAGTATACTTCCACTTTCAATTCCGTGTTATGTTTCAAGGA
This sequence comes from Callitettix versicolor, assembly GCA_022606455.1. Classification (NCBI taxonomy): domain Eukaryota; kingdom Metazoa; phylum Arthropoda; class Insecta; order Hemiptera; family Cercopidae; genus Callitettix; species Callitettix versicolor. The sequence goes on from CM040186.1 coordinate 95,118,487, forward strand.
AAATTTAATTTTCGACGCGAGTTTAGATGTAATTAGTTTTTCAACGTCTGCGATGCTATAGGACCCTGCAGGCAGTGTCAAAGTCACCTGCCGTATTATACGAAATTCGTCATTATCCTCCTGTTTAATATTCGGAATAGAATTATAAGTGGCTAAATCGATCAGACCCATTTCCCATAGACCGTTCGACGCATCGATCGGTGGGAAAAAATCACACGATAGCGTTGAACTGTTTCCGGTTAAACTGATGCTCATGACGTCAGAAACTTTAGACACAGATGTCCGCAAATGACTGAGTTGTCACGCTGATAACGTCTGTAATTATAGTGAACTTTAGCATTCGGTCCGAAATATCTAATCAATTCTACGGGTGGTCTTAGATTTCCAAAACTATCGAAATATTCTATAAAATTTCCTTTTTTCTTAAAACAAACCCAATGAGTACCGTCACCAGACATGCTGTCCAGGTTTACGATCGCCGATTCGTTTTTCCGTGGCCCCAGAAGAGGTAGAGCGTCTCTCATAAAAACCCCTCTGAACGAGGGTACCCCCAAAGCTTTCGCATAACCTACCAATTCAATGTTTGTCAGAGGTCTAATCGGAATCGATTGGATCAAATTTTTTTTTTTTTTTTTTTTTACATTTCAACCCCTTTCCGCTACCCTCCTTCTTTTTATACGGTTTAAGATAAAGACCCTTACCCCTTAATCTCTTCAAAATTTGTTTAACCGATCGTTGCTTTCGCTTTCCTCGTTTCCCGCCGCCCCTAACTTTGCCTTCGCCTTCATAGCAGCTGCTACTACTATAGCGGCGGCACGTTCACCCAAAGAAGCGTCACTAGATGTAACCCTGTTCCACGCCTTCCCGGCTAGACGATCGTCGGCTTCACTGCGTCTCTGAGAATCGCTATACTGTCCGTAAGCTATATCGTGTTCCTTACACGCTTCGTCTAAAGGATTGATTCCTTTGTCGCCTCGGGCCAATCTTTTTTTCAGTTTAGTACCAGGACTGCAGTAACTGAACTTTGGCAGATGTAATTCGATGGGTAATAAATCGATAGCTTTGTTAACAGCTGACGAAACCAAACCACGACCTTTCTTAACCGTTCTCTTCTTACGACTGACACGTGTTGCCCGTTTCCCGCCCATTATAACACTAATCACCTCTAAATACATTCACCAGCTTAAGTAGACGATAAATAAAATATATCCGAAAGCATAGAGTACAAGTCTTTGAGACGGTGTTCTTTCATACAAACTATATTGAATACATTGAAAATATCGTTTTCCACGCGTACAACACGTCCCAAAAATTCATTGTACACAAACACGTTCTTTTCGTGGAAAAAGTAGAGATTACCATCCGTATATCGAAAAGCACCCTTAAACGCTGGCGGTATCCCTTTAAACAGATCCGTAGTCAGGCCTGCGTTAATGCACTGCCTTTCGCAATCGTCATACCGCAAAACACGAGAGTTGCCGTCAGGACAAACGTCTGACCCTGATAATTAGTAAACACTGCGTTAATGGGCTTCTTAATGCGCATCCTCGTCCAACTGTCGAGTAGGAAAGAGTATTTTCTTCTCAAAGTAGGATATTCTATAACGTATACAATGTCGTTTGAAATTAAAACGATATCGCTATTAGGAGTCTGGTATATTGCGGTAACGTTTGTAAAACCGTAATGTAAATAACGTATCCAGTCAGTAATTAATTCGGGCTCCACATCCGCTCGGTCTCTTATCGAATCATCTAAACTCACTTTCCACACGTACTTACCGTAAAAGAAGTAAACGTGTTTATTCGCAATCAAAACTGTATTAATTTCACGTCTGACTGTACAAAGATCCGGTTTAGGCGTAATCGATGTCTTTGGTGTATCAGTAGTATTGATAATACTACTACTTGCATTAACAGTGGGTGTAGCAATAGTAGTGGTGGTAGTTACAGTAGGTGGTGGGGGTGTGTAGGCTTAGGTCCGTACAAAGCCTGTATATTTTGAATATCGAGTGGCGCTAGGTCCAATTCGGACATATTTGAAACCGAATACCTAACGGGATACATTATAGAACCGGAAGTATTCGTATGACTTAATCCGAGCGCGTGACCAATTTCATGGACCAGTACCTGATAGAAAGAGGTATGCGAGTCTGCAGGATTGTCTAAAGTAAAGTCCCAATTTTCGTCACTGTCGAAATGAATATCGACTTGTCTAGACCACGGCAAATTAGGTTTGAACGCATGCGCGAGAACTTTCCCTATGCCGTCGAAATTAGGCGCGCACTGCCCGCCTGTAGACGCGCGTAAATGTTCCTTTTCACCAAACGCTATAATAATATTAGGTTTCACGGGGTCCTGATAAAACGTTAGAGCACAATGTTTACTCCAGACATCGAAAGCTTGTTGAACGATATATCTGTATTCACTTTTCTCGTACATAAACCAAGATATCGAATCACTATCCCATACGTGATTACTTTTATTACCTGTCGAAAGTGAAACTGGCTCATCAACATAGCCGCAAAAGACATGGGCGGGACCGGTTTCGCCCGAGGCGCGGACAAATAACACGGAGCCAATTAACGCGAGAACCTTCACGAACAAACCCATTATAAAGACTGGCCTCCAGAGTCTCGAACCTGTCATTATTATAATTAATACCCACGGTCTAGAGACTGTATAGACCCGTCTAAAAATAAATTACATCAATGCAATATTCTTAATCTTTAAACACTTCACTCCAATGAGTTACAACTTGTTTTCGACGGCGCGTCGCGGCTGTAATGTTTTCTTATTGCCAAAGCCATAGTTATTAGTTCGTCGTGAAAGGAATGTTTTAACGTTGCCAAGGCGTGATTAAAATTTTTATTTTCAATCAATTCGATAGCTCTAGTCATCTGATTAAAAGTCACAGCATCATTGTCAGCGAGACCTCTAGCCAAGTTACTTATACGCTTAGCATTAGCATCAAAATAGCCTTTTACACTACCACCGTTTAACGTGTTGAAGCTGACCCACTTTTTAAGAGCCGAATCTTGTTTGAGCAACTGACCTAGATTTATAGCGTCCACGGTTGTTATACCGTCGGCCAGGTTTGTAATTCGTTTAGTGTTGGCATTAAAAAGGTCGACGTCCTCGGTAGGTAATTTATTCAGACAAAGCGTGTTTTGTGTTAGAAAATGTAAATTAACTGCGTCTCTAGCGTGCAAAGGATCCTGTACGTTGCCTACACGTTTGTTTTGTAGATTCCAGCTGTGATCCGAACTAACACTTAAAACGCGATCGTCCACATAAGACTTTGTAGCGGCATCGCCATTATCCGTAGGCGTTTTAACGTTAGAAATTGCAAACTCACGCGCGTCGAATTTTTCGTTTTTTATAAGCATATTCTCACTCGCGTAATGCAAGTTAATCGCATCCCCATCGAGCTAGGGGAACCGACATCTTGCAGCCGATGCTGTTCAAATGAATAACTATCTGCAAGTTTAATGGGTATCAAAGCTTCCAAATATTCTTTAGTCACGGCGTCGTCTTTGTCTATCGGTTTGGCTAGACCACCCATCGGAATATTTTTCGCATGGTATTTCGAAACAACAGGGTTAAATGTTACGCAACGTTTCACAACTGTACCCAAATTTACAGCTGCGTCTGGTTCTTCCGAAGCACCCACGTGACGTATTACTTTCCCTTTCATGTTGTAATCGCCGTCCGGTGTAAGAAAATCCGACCCCTGGAGGACCGCGTTGAAGACGCGCCGCATTTTCCCCTGAATAACGCCCAAACTTGTCGACACTCATTGTATTAATGCTCGAATTTTTCTATTACCACTACCTTTTATTAGTCCCGCTTCTTTGAGTTCTTCTACGATGGATGCGATCTCGTGGGCGTGTCCCGTGTGCCCTGCATCGTGTGACATTAGCAAAAGCCTTAATCTGTCGCACAATTCGTTCGGATCGTCCCAGTATGAGTAGTGTTTGTGACCCAATCCCTGTTTAACACGTGTTTTTTTCTTGCTTACCGGCGGGAACAAGTACTGTATAACTCGTTTGTATTTATCTGATTTTGGGTTTCGGTTGACCGCTCCGTGGGACTTGTATTTCTGTAGGTGTGCATTTGTTTGCACGCAAATTGTTTTATACGTTTCCAAGTCGCGCGACGTGTAAGATTCAGGAATCCTCATAAACAGTATTTCGTAGAGACCAGGTGTACCTTTATAGCTCTCGCCGTCGATAATTATGTCACCGTCATCGTTAAACTGTATTACCTTGGAACCGACCATTACAGTGTCGTTTTCGATTCGCGGGCCGTACAAGTGATCGATTTTCTTTGTTTTGGCTGTGTCGGTTATCATTTCCGTGATATATTTACGTACTAGATGGTGCTTAAATGTAGCATTTATCCATTCTATCGACCGGCTGCGTCCTTGGGGTGTTGCTACAACGCTAGTTATACTGGAGGGAGTTACTGTAGTTTCCCTATCAGGGGAACTTTCCGCAATCACGGACGTGTCCAGAAAGCTTGGATAGGATATTTTTCTCCTAGGTGTCGATGACACGGGCGTCGAAAACCCTTCGTCTTCGTGTTTTTCAATTTTCATAACAGGGACCTGCGATGCGTCTTTAATTTTCGTCAACTCTGTAATAATAGGCTTATATTGTCTGGTCAACTGCACTTCCATGTCGGCATCTCCGACCTTCATCTGCATATATTTCCGCTTCAGGGCGTCTCTCAATCTTTCGATCTCGAGTGTAGCCAGATTATCGGATAACGTCATATCGAGAAATGGTTAGATACGGGGTGGTGTAACGGTATTTATAATCAGTGTAACTCTAGAGACCTAAAGAAGAGTGGAAACTTTTTCGAGGTCAAGAGGTACTTTATAACGTCACCAGCGGACGCATACAAATATTTCCCCTCCCAATGTAAACCCCTCAGATAACTGAGCATGTTTTTATCGAAAAACGGGATACGCATAGTTTTTCGAGCGTCTGTGAAAACAAAGGTTCGTTTAATGTTAGAACGCCACTCTGGTACTTCGGCTACCAAGAGTCTATCGTCTTTCGGGTATCCTGCATGTACTCTTTCAGTTTCGATATAGGGCGGAGTGTCGATAAACTCAACAGATATGAATTCAGTAAAAGGAATTCGTCTAGATTCGCACCCGTATACGTACACCATGATTCCAAACGTCGCTGATCCGTTACAGAGTACACGTGTCCGTCATAAGACAGACCAAAGTGTTCGCACTGTTCGACGACTGTCGGCAGTGCGGCTTTGAAAAATCTACTGTTAGCATACCTTGGGCTTTGTTGTTTACAGCTTCGAAGATTTTGCCTCTGTTGGTACGAGGAAGTAGTGGGGTGTGGGACCGAACTTTACGTTATAGTTCACGTCTATCACACACTTTGACCTTGTAATCAATCTATACGCCTCGACAGGACCTCGAATGGGGATAGTCCTTTCTGTAATAACCACACATCTGGACGCGCTGGGAAACAAACAACCGTATTGCAACATGTCCAAGTATACTTGAGTGAAAGCCAAGTCCCGTGACCCGTTCTAGTGTACGATTGAAAAGATCCGGGAACGGTCGGAAACGTGAGATTAGATTTTGAGGTTGACGGACCGTACCGTTTAGCATGTGTTTGTTGTAAATCACCAGTTCGAACGGGACTCCACTTTTTCACTTTCATGCAAAAATTTCACCCAAATCTCTCTGTTGTATACACGTGAAGCGCTAGCGATCATGAGAATCACGACAGGTGGAAGATTTGGACCACGCCTTTTATGGCGCCAACAACGTCTGTTGAATACGTCACCGTGTTTTCCCGAACGGCTACAATAATTACCGCAAAACCGTTTCCTATTCGCATAATACCATGCGCATAGATTGGACTTTGGACGCCGTGAAGCGCATTTTTTGTACGGAGTTATATCATTGTATATTCTCATTGTAGGTCTTTTACTATACGGTCGAATCCTATTCTATACCTGCCCTCTTCTATTTCGCTATCTTTGTCTATTACCAGAAACCCGTGTTTGTCTTTCCAAGCAGCTGCGCATGTCTTTGAAAACGCAAAATGGTACATCCGTCGTGACGTGGTCGCTAAAAATGTGCCTCAAATTGAGATCGTCTTGCTTAAATACTATCAACAAGTTGGCGTTGTCGCGCACCAGTTGCTTTGGAATCCTACTGTACGTTTGACCTAGATAGAACGAGTCTATGCGATTGTGACGACCCATAGTAAAGTATTTGCGTATATTATCGTGTTTTTCGCACGCAATATCGTCGAAAATCATCACAGAGTCCGGTTCGGCTTCGCTAGGGTCAATGACACTTTCGTTATCTGTATAGGGAAAGTACCCTATACCAGTTTCGGCTGTGAAAACCTTTTCTAAAAATTTGTATTTCGGTTGCTGCAGTGATTTCGAAAACACGTACACGTTCGCGAATCTCAAACCGTTTGGATCGAAAAGCAAATTGAATACAACGTTAGTTTTACCGCAGTTTGAAGGGCCGCAAATAATACAGCGTATTGTGTTTGGCAACAGCGAGCTGTGACGATTATGTTTATCGCTATCCCCACCACCGGCAAAGACGTCGAAATTAGAGATTACTAGTTTCTGCCTAGCCGTTTCGATACGCATTGTGTTCGATACTGAACCTCTCGTGCGCGCGCATGCCTAATAAATAGGCTTGCGGGCGTGAGCGCTCGCATATGTCTATTACATAGACGCAACACGCTACATTGCGTGTGTATGTCTACTAAATAGACACGCTTAATACTAAATTTGGTTTCTTTTGGGGCCTTTAAAAAGGCCTTTTTTTAAAGCTAGGACTGTTGTTATTGTTATTTGTTATTGTTGTTGTATTTTTTATTTGTTGTTGTTGTTGTTGTATTTTTTATTTGTTATTGTTGTTGTTGTATTTTTTATTTGTTGTTGTTGTTGTTGTATTTTTTATGTGTTATTGTTGTTGTTGTTGTTGTTGTTGTTGTTGTTGTTGTTGTTGTTGTTGTTGTTGTTGTTGTTGTTGTTGTTGCTCGCGCAATATAGCCTGCACATCGGTATGTCTGCGGATGGTTAAGTGATCTAAATCAGGGCGTCTCGTTTTTTGCTTTAAATCGACGCGCATGCAGTAGTGCTGCACTTCGTACGTGCGACCGTAGCGGTCTCTAAAAAACGTTACAAAGCCCTCGGGTCGCTCGGGATCGGAGCAGTATCCGTCGTCCTCACTGGAGTTCATCTTGTATTGTAATGAGATTCTGAGCGACCGGACGCGTCTGACCGTGCAACAGGAGGTGGGGGTATCACGTGGTAAGTTGCCGCCTATCGACCCACGAGTTGTGCCGTTTATCAAAACCTAACCACTTTACAAGCACTTTATTGCCTTTTGACCTCAATACTTTCTCAACGAGATAGACATCGCCCAATTTGGACTTGCTAATTTCCTCTGCGTAAAAACCGCCTTTCAGTATTTCACCATTCGAATCTTGTAATATATACGTTGTAGGTTCGGTGGGAACAACTGCGAATATAGTGAAAACCTCGTTTGTCCAGTTTGGAAGATAACCTTTGGCAAACGTTTTCTTATATTTCGAAATACGAACTTTATCGTCTACTTTAAATCTAGTTGCCGCGGGCTTGTTTAACACGCCCTTATTATTTACTTTTGTCAAGAGCAAGTTTTCGTGTTTACGTGTTACTAGACTCGGTTTCATACCGGTGGTTCTGTGTACCGTGTTATTGTATGATCGCACTACCGATTTTAATAAATCTAGCCATTCGTAGCTACCGCGCGCTGTGAATTCACGCCACATTTTGGTCTTTAGGGTTCGATTTAGCCGCTCCACGATGGACGCTTTCTTTTCCGTATATGTAGTATAATGGTTTATTTTGAATGTTTTCAACAATTTTCTTACGTCAGCGTTGAACCACTCTTTCCCGAGATCGGTTTGGAAATGCCTCATTGGATGTTTTTGAGAATCGGTTTGCAACGCTGTAGCTACTGCAGAACCGGTTTTGTTTTCAACGGCACGGCAATAGCGAATTTCGACAAACAGTTTATCATAGTCAATATATATTTGTAGCCGCTATTTATTTTTGCGTACGGGATCATTTCTACCAAATCGGCTTGGTACAAGTCGTTTAAACCTTTAACGTGACACGTCGTGTTTTGAAATTCCTTCGAGCCTGTTTATGCAGCTCTTGGGCTATATCCTGTCTAACGTTATTACTGCTCATGACTGATTGTTATGTCGCGGCGTGGATCTTCTTTATATCCCCGAAGAAGTAGAGGTAGCCCCAACCTTCGCCACCCACCGTGGCATCCATTCCAAAACAAAAATACCTATTCCTCTGCTGATGCCTCCGTATATACGTTTCACCGTCTTCCTTAAAGAGGTTTAGGGAGAATTAACTCCACGCCAGGGACCATAGGTTTAGAGGGACTTAACCCCACGCCAGGGACCGTCTGTAAGGAAGAGGGTGAAACGTCTAAGCCACACGGGCCACTTTGTGCCCGTAGGGCAGTGTGTCATAATCACCGTATCGCTTTCTTTTTGCACCCGTGATTCTAAATGTTTTCGATTCGCGTACTGTAATCACTTGGCGATCTTTGGTACGACGTATCTGCGTATTTGTGACGGTGATCGGATCGGAACCTTCGTTCAACACCATGTTTTTAGTGAATCGAAATTTACGGCACCCAAAGTGCGAAGATTCAACGTCAAACCTTTTACTTTGCACACGGTCACCGGTTCGTCAGGGTTGTTTGTAGACAGAACTTTGTATCCGTAGATTTTTGGTCCGCCTGAAACGAATTCCGTGATGTAAGAGCCTGGTCCGTATTCGAGCAGTTCGTCAGTCATCTGTCCCAAGTAGTCGCCTGTCTGTACCTTATGCACCCCTCCACGTATATTATCCCGTCTGTGTCGAAATATAGGACCTGTCTGTCTAGGGCGTCCAAGTGTTCGTAGAGTTTAAGTCTCGCTTGCGCTGTAGTAAAGGCCGCGAGTACGACGTTAACCGTCGGTAAAACTTCGCAGACGTCTTCGACGTACTGCCAGTTTACTACTACCACATCTTCGTTCACTTCCTGGATGTTGTTCACTTGGACAGACGGACTGACCAACATTTTAAATAGTTCCGTCGGTTGTCTCACGATCGCTGTCTTTGTCTGGTTTTCTCTCTGACCAAACTTACCCCAAAATGAATTCAGCATAAGTTTTGCCAGCGAGCGGCGACCTTCGTTTTCTCTATCTTTGTCTCATCTAGTCTCACCCCTTCGGCGTCGAAATAGTCGTCTATGTACTTTTTACGATCACTGTCTGTCTGGCACCATCCGGGGTAGCCTGACGCTTCCTGTTTCATTTTTAGAAACGTGTTTATGAAATCTGTAAATAGTCCGTCGCCATTGCCGAAGGCCGCCACTTCGTATTGCCATAGCTCATGCATTTCCATAATTATGTAGCCTTTGTCGACGGCTTTACGAAGTTCGTCCATAGTCCACGTTCCGGTCAGTGCTCGTTCGCCTACAGTGTGTTCGCAGTCCGATGGATACAGAGTTTCAGCGCATGTGCGGCACAACACAAACATCAGTTTTGATGCATTCTAGTTGGTAGCACGGGGTGGTAGAGTTCACGAGGGTAGGACAGTACACTTTAGCAAACCGTTTGCGTCCATGCCTGCCTTTCTGCATTCCTTATCGCCCACGTGTATTATAGGGTGTCCTATAGGGTACTTGCCGTACTTACAGACCCACGGGTAAAGAGCACACATCCACGTAGTGAATTTTTCGCCCTTTTTACAAGCACGGTACGTCTTTACGTTACCGGTTCGGCCGCCATAAAACGCATCGCGAGGTTCAAGGGGCGCCATTCATTACAGGGTGGTTTAGGAGATATGCCGTTTCATTTTCATCTCTCTAAACTCACACTCCCACATTTCGACTACCGCCGAGACGTGCCGAGAGACCTTTAACGTTTTAGCTTTCGTTCTCTCGAGGCGAGCGTTCAAAGTATCAGAAGGATCGTCTTCGAGAGGGTCATCGCGACCGTGAGGGAAGCATTTGAGGCATCCGTGCCAATAGCATCCGTGGAATTCGTACACGGTCTCCGTTTCGGTGCAAAAACCGTCCACTTTCATTCCCGCGATCTCCTTTTCCCTACCCCTACCGGCGTGTTCCACTCGAACCCCGTTCTTGTCCTCCACCCACGTCAGCCATTGCAGAGCGATAAGTGACTGGGTGTCGGCCAAACAGTACCCCGTTTTTGGAACTATCCTATAGTATATGGTTTCAAAAAGTTTCTCCTGAACGCGACGTTACAAGCACTCGCTATGGTAATTGCCTCCAGGAATGGGTCTACATTGCATTCTTGCAGAAAAGAAGCTCTAAACTTTATGCACGCTTGCGCGAGTATATCCACGTCTGAAAGACAGTATTCGAATATTTCCTTTTGGAAATCGAACACGTACTCATTGCGCACTTGTTCGTCGTACCATTTCAAAAACTCTCTATGGTTCTTGTCAAACATGGAGTCTGGACAGTAGTATTCTTTCGACGGAATAGGACCTACGTACGTTTGATTGGCTAGCGTATTGAACAAGTGCGGAAAGTAACCTTTCTTTTTCTCGGGAGGTAAATCGAAAGCTTTAGGGAGTTTGGACAGAGCCATTGGCATGTAATTTAGCGAGTCTATGAACCGGATGTTATCCAACTGCATTAGGATGACCTTGGTGCCTCGTGTAATCAATGTGGGGACGAATTTTGTTTCTTCGAGAACGTATTTGAGCAGAAACTGGAAATCGAACAACTTGACCGTTGTGCGCAATGACGCACACTTTTTTGAACCGTTTGCGCACGTCCATTACGTGTTTCATGAAACCGTCTACAGGGTCTTTTGTAAAGACTAACGTTCGGTTCTCGCATTGGGAACAGTTTACCATGTTTATGCATTTCCAACAGTATTGCTGGGAGATGCACAAATTCACGCGATGCAGGTGGGCTGTGTCGAGCGTTTCGTCCTGACGCGTCTCAAAGTCAAAGAAAATGAACAGATAATCTGTGGTTACCGGTTTTTGGGTGTCGACTCTCATGTAACAAAAATGTCCTGTCTGTCTGTATGCGTTACACACTTTACAATATATTTCACCGCACACGTGGGCGGATTTGCGTTTTTTCGTTAATATCAACTTGTTACAATTTGGGCATTCCTTCACGGACTGACAAACGTTTCCAGTGTGCGCGATAAAACAATTTTTGTTTTTAAATTGACGATTACAGTCACCGCAATAGATGGCGCTGTCGTCTTTGATACACGGCGGAGATCGCTTACACGAGTTGCACTGTGCAGAACATCTGTGCCTTTCTCGGTGGTCAAAAGGGGTGTGGCAGGTTTCGCAATAATAATTGCATGCGAAAGCGGCCGTCAAACTGGTAATTACGTTAAAGTGCCCTTGATGGAATAATAAATTTATCTTGTAGCGTGCGTTCTGTACGTCGCCCTCAAAGTATATATCGCGCCCTCGGTTCCCATAATTGTATACTGTAATCTTGTACTCGGCGAGAAATTTTTGAAATTTTGCAATTCCACCACCCCGGCGCCTGCGTCTCCGATTTCAACACCAGCGTCGGTCATCAGTTGTCGAGCCCTAAGAGTCTGTCGTTTGCGTCTATCTTCTCTCACGGCTTGGTACTCGGGGTCTTTGTCTGCATGCGCTTTGCCTACTACGAGTGAGCACGGTAGGCACAAGGAGTCGGTGTTTTTAATCACTACAATCCCCTTCCTACTGTGGCACTCTTCGGCATAATTATTGTAAAGTCCTGGTCTCACACGTCCGCGACCGACTGGAACTTTAACTTTAGTGCACTCTACTTTAAACGTGTCGCTGGACGTAAAGCTTTCGGTGTTACTCTGTATTATCCCCGAAAATTTTCCAGAGTATTTCGGCTGTTATTTCCGGAGCAGGCTTAAACGCTACATAGCCGGGGTCTCGATTTTTAAAATTTAAACTAGTTAGTGTGAACCCCAGATGGTCTTGTTCGGACGTCTCGTTGGTCATAGTCTCTACAATTTCAGTCAAACCATTTTTGATCCATTCAATTTCGTCCTCACCTTCGGGCGGTAAATTGAACTTGAAGGTAACTTTTGTTCCGTGTAACCGGAACTTTTTCACGTAGGTTTCTACTTTCGATACGACGTGCACGGACATTTTGCAACTGGCCACGTACGTTTGTTTTAAAATTACCAATCGACTTATAAGAACTTTAGCTAAATATATGAGTAATAAAAAAAGTACTTACAGTTTTGTGGTGCTTATTTGACAACATGTGACAAAATGGTTCGTTCGTAGGCTACCGATTGTTTTATGTTTTCCGCGTACTGACTTGGGAGACTACTTGTCTGGTTACGTCACGAGGTCAGCGAGCGCCGCCGAGTCGATAGCCTTGGCATTAATTTATTATCTGGCTGGCCTTGTATGGTGCAATTTTGCACCGGCCCGTGGGAGACTACTTGTCTGGTTGCGTCAGCGAGCGCCGCCGAGTCGATAGCCTTGGCATTAATTTATTATCTGGCTGGCCTTGTATGGTGCAATTTTTGCACCGGCCCGTGGGAGACTACTTGTCTGGTTGCGTCAGCGAGCGCCGCCGAGTCGATAGCCTCGGCATTAATAACCTTGTCTGGTGCAATTTTTGCACGGGCCCTATCAATTTAGCCGTAGAATGCGGTGCGGATTTTGCACCAATGGCTTTTGCATTGCTTGACCTTCCTACGTACTTTCACTCTTGGCGGTGATTGTATATATATACTCGCTCTGTACCTGGGAATGTATCATTGTTTTGTACGTCATCGTATACACCACATCTTTCTACAAGCTGTAGTGCTGTGTCATCGTGTCTCTTTGTAAGTATGTATCCGTTAAAGACCGTATTTGAACGATTTAATGCTATTAATCCGGTTGAAACTGTTTCGATTAAGAGTTTAAAAATTGGAGTACCGTTTACAATTTTAGATGTACGAATGGTGCCTACCAAATTTGGGACTTCGGTCCTAGTTGAATTTATAAATGATGATGGTACTATCAATAATACTTTCCTCCCGAGACGTTACGCAGATGTTTTTTCGATAACAGAGTTACATGACTTAGTTTCTAAACGGTTGACAGTTACTGAGCATTTTGCTCAGTCTGTCAGACTGCGTATAGATTAAACAGTTTTACAGTCAATGCTCGTGTGTGTGTGTGTGTGTGTGTGTTGGTCACTGGCGTGGAGTTAATTCTCCCCACGTATGTTGTGCCTAGCAATGTGTAAATCGTTACAAAAAAATTAAATAAAAATCCAAAAAAAAGGGGACTACATTTTTGTTATGGAGTGGTAGTCACCGGAAGTAGCGATGGTTGGAGCTACTTCCACAAGGCAGAAGGCCTTTTACAGTCAATGCTTGCGTGTGTGTGTGTGTGTGTTTTTTCAAAATTTTTGATTATTTTTTTTTGTACAGATCCTGTCATATTACTCGCTCTCTCTCTCTCTCATGGAATTTCGTCAGACTTCAAAAAACATGCAGCGGGCAGTTGTTGAGTTTCACGCTTTTGTAGATAACGACGGTGAATACATAGTCAAGGAATTAGCCGTTGTAAGCCGATTTTCTTACAACGTCACTGTTTTCAAGCCGCCGTATGATTTTCATAATCTTAACGATAAAAGTCGAAAAACTGCACGCTGGCTTCAGACGCGTTACCATCAAATCGATTGGTACGATGGGAACGTTGTTTTTGATAGTAATACCGTTAGAGAACTTTTAAAACCTTTTTCAACCATTTTTACAAAGGGTTGGAAAAGGCGCAGTTTGAGTCGATTTCACCCGAACGTGTCTGCATTACCGGAGACGGTTAACATTGCAGAAAATACTTGTTCATATTTCAAGTGCGTTTTGCCCCACCACAACAACGCGTCAAGTAAATGCGCTCTTAGGAGCGCTAAATATTATTTCGATTTACTAATTGCTTAGGGCGTGTGTGTGTGTGTGTGTGTGTGTAGGTCAATGGCACGGAGTTAGTTCTCCTGTAAACCTGCGCAGGTGTGTGTGTGTGTGTGTTGGTCAATGGCACGGAGTTAGTTCTCCTGTAAACCTGCACACGTGTGTGTGTTGGTCACTGGCGTGGAGTTAATTCTCCCCTAAACTACGTATGTTGTGCCTAGCAATGTGTAAATCGATACAAAAAAATTAAATAAATAAAAATCCAAAAAAAAATTGGGGGACTACATTTTTGTTATGGAGTGGTAGTCACCGGAAGTAGCGATGGTTGGAGCTACTTCCACAAGGCAGAAAGGCCTTTTACAGTCAATGCTTGCGTGTGTGTGTGTGTTTTTTTCAAAATTTTTGATTATTTTTGTACAGATCCTGTCATATTACTCGCTCTCTCTCTCTCTCATGGAATTTCTTTTCGTCAGACTCCTGTTTTAAATAACATTTTTAAATACTTAAATTTATCTGATCGGATGATCTTTGCTTATGTGTTACGTGAGATGGATCATCTATTTTTGGTTACTAAACGCAGAGGCGATCAGTTTGCTGTAAATGAGATTTTAACTTTATATGCGGATTGTCTTTCGGAAAATGTGTTTGAATTGTTAAGCGAGGCTGAATGGGGTCACTTGTCGTCTTGTTTTATCTTCCTATTCACCGTATACGCGCTTATAAGCATAAAATAAACTGGAATAGAGTATGTGTTTGCCACAATCTATCGGAGGATTTTATTGAGGAGTTTGAGTCTCTGGTAGAGTGGAAATCCGTATGTATACTCCAGCGACTTTCGGAAACTTTTTTAAGAAAATTTCATTATAGGCTCGACTGGTCTGCTGTTTGCACGTATCAAGTGCTATCTGAAAGTTTCATTAGAGACTTTCAGTTGCAGGTGGACTGGGAGGCTGTGTGTTGTTTTCAAAAATTATCCGTCGATTTTTAAGGAATTTGATTCCAAGGTCGACTGGATGTATGTCTCTACGTGCCAAGTGTTGTCCGAGGATTTCATACGTGAATATCGTTCCAAGGTCTTCTGGACAGCGATATCTAGGCAACAATTATTATCCGAGGATTTTATAAGGGAGTTTCAGTATAAAGTCGACTGGTCTATGATACCTGCTTATCAGCCACTGTCGGTCGACTTTATACTAGAATTTTTGACGTCATTGATTTGTCGCTAGTTCCCTAATCACGTTAAATGCGTTAATAAGCCGTAGTTTTCGTGGGAGAGGAGAGGTCAGTAATTGGAAGACGCCGTGGAGGACGATGCATACTACCTCTTTTATAGGTTGTCTTTGTTTTCACACGACACAGTGCGATTGTTTCCATCATGGCCGACAGTGAAACACGTGTAAGTATATCTTCTTTTACCGCTTTACTCTCTCTCTCTGTCTTTCCATCCTCGTTTTTCTATATTATTGTTTTTAATTTAGAACAATGCATCGCCTACTCCATCTACAGCTTCCACGGCCTCTTTTATTGGAGAGGTACGTCTCAGAACAGTAGGGACCAGTGGCAACAGGGGGCAGACCAGGGAGACGACGGCAAGTTGCCACATCATTTTCTCAAACGTTTACTAGCGTTTGAGCGACGGCATAGAATACGATCTTCTGTAAGTATTTCTTTGTGTGTGTGTGTGTGTGTGTGTGTGTGTTTTGGATTTTCCGTAGAGTTTTCTGGTTTTTAATTATTTTTCTTTATTTTTAGTGTCTTCATTGTAACCGAACGTATTCGTACGACGACTTGCCGTCAACCAGAGTCGGACGTCGAGTGCTCAAGAACCTTATTCGCGGATTGCGACATAGCGTAGGCGATTTGGTTACGGCGTACTCACGCACTCCGGTGCTTGTGAGTAGAAGTTTTACCGTGCAGTCTATACGGATGGTGGCGCTTCAGATATTACAACACCTACGCAGTGGCTTCAGTCGACTGCACCAATACGGACTGACTCCATTGAACGTCCCAAACCCACTGTGTTCCTGTCGTCCCTCTACAACGTGCAACGCATGGCCTCCTGCTGCTTGTTGCCCTGTTTGTCTCGGTCCATCTCAGGATCACGCGCTGTTCCCGTGTGGGCACGTTCTATGCCAAGATTGCTCAGAACAATTGCGTAGATGTCCTGTCTGCAGGACCTGGATTGTTGGGACATGCAAATTATTTTTGAAACGTCTTTTTCACACACGCAAGCATTGTCTCTTTTTTTATTGTGCACCATTTCTTTTAATGTCAATATATTTTCGGCAGATTGTCCCGTTCTCTACGGTTACGTATTTCTGTTTCAGCAATTAAACACCTGTCATGCCTGGTTACTGTTGTGAGCTGAAATGTTTCGTGGCACCCAGTTGTCAAGTGGACGGTCTTGCATGTAGAATATGCAACTGTTTTCCTTCTGCCATTGCTTATGTAAATCGGCCCAAAAGTGGAACATGAAGCTTATTATTTGTAGGACCAAGTTCAGCGGATACGCGTGCTGCAGCAAAATGTGCACAAGGTTAACATTTGAGGAATTGGTCAACTGCAGTACATGCGGAAGAGATTTTTGTATATGCGTTTTGAAAAATTGTACTACACGTCGGTACTGGTGGCAAGACGTTTAGCCTGATGGCAATAATTTGTTGACATTAAATCCTGTTTACATGCAGGTGTTGCACAATAAAAAAATGAAGCATAAAATATTGTTTTTCCTAACCTTTGTGTAGACCAAACAGCGTACGTTGCTGGAGGGGCGACGACAAAATGGCGAACAGTTGTTACTACGACAGAGGGTTGGCGGGGCAAACACAGGGGTGCGTGAACCAGGGAAAGCGGTGGAGGAAAAACCAATCACAACCGATCTGGAGGGTGCACCAATCAGAACGTGCCCAGGGTGAGCGACAGGGGTTAACCAACCACCGGGGTGCGTCCATAAGAACCAATCACAGCACGAGGAAAGCGACGGAGGAGGAAGAACCAATCACAACACTCGGAGGGTGAGATGGTGGGGTTGGGGAGGATCTTAAAAATTCAGAAATACATGCAAAGGGAGGGAGGGTAAATGGAGGGACCCTACTAAAATGGAGGGAAAGTTGCTTTTACCGTTTTGCAAATTTCTGTGAAATAAAAATAAATTTTAACAAATTACAAAATGTTTAATGAAATTTTTAAAAAATATAGTTTATGTAACATTCAATGATAATAAATCTTACGTTTTATCTGATATAAATCTAATATTTAATTTAAAGAAACAATATTCGAAATCGCTCTCTTATTCCATACAACTAGAAATGTTCAAGAAATCGTTAGTCTATGTAATTAAGTACCCACAAGAATTAGTTCATAATAATATTCTAAATAACGTATATTTACAACAAACAAAAAGTTCTCGGATAACGGTGATCACCTTATTCTCCAAAATTACCAGTTTTTTAAATAAAGTTTCAAAAAAATTCAATGAAAAGTATATTTATTCAAAGGAAATAGTTGTATCTTTTCTTACACTTTTAGGGGTTGAATTATTGGAAAATACCCTTTTTGCAATTCGAAGGTTTCAAGTCGCTAGTTAGTTTAGTTTCGGCTGTACGTTGATTATTAGTCAATCACTCAGAATATCTTTAATATAAAAGTGTGTGTGTGTGTGTGTGTGCGCGCGTGTGTGTATGATATGTATGTGTGATGTGTATGTATGTGTGTGTGTGTGTGTGTGTGTGTGTGTGTGTGTGTGTGTGTGTGTGTGTGTGTGTGTGTGTGTGTGTGTGTGTGTGTGTGTGTGTGTGTGTGTGTGTGTGTGTGTGTGTGTGTGTGTGATGTGAATGTGTGTGCGCGTGAGTGTGGTGTATGCGTTTGCCAATGTGTGTGCGAGCGTATTCTAGCGTTCAGCTTATGACAAAAATCAATTTTGACAATAGTTTTGGATAATTAGTTAGGCAGTAAACCCCGATTTAAAGTCTTAAATCAAAAACAAAATTAACGTTTACTTTACATTTAAAAAATGTGATTTAATAATCAAATTAATATTAAAATGTGCGTGTATTAAATATATTAATATTAAAATATTTGTAATTGTACAATACGTTTCTGAAGTCATTAAAGTTGGAAGTTTTAATAATTGCAATGCAATTAGGAAGACATTAATTTCTATTTAATAATACCTCCATCAAATACGATAAGAATTTCAAATATAATTTTCAAATTAGTATTACTATTGTACAGCTAATAAGAAATAAATTGATTTACGTGTGAATCAGTATTGTTTTGTCTAAGAAATTACTACACATTTCGTTGCAACTCTTTAGTGTTAAAGATACTTTGCTGTTGTTTGCTACCATTTTAAGGTACTTGGTTTGTATTTAACGGTAATATTTCAATTTTATAAAATTGAACTATTCAACTCATTTCATTATCTTCAAGCGTCTAGTCAGATTAAAGTACCAGAAATTGTAGTCATTTTGAAATGATATATTTTATGTTATTTATTCAAATTAAATATATTTTTGTTTTAAATCATAGTAAATTCCATTTACTTAAAGAAAGTACAATGTAACACAAAATTCTAAGTAATTATTAATATTATGTTCAGTTTTAATTCACGTATGGGTTATATGAACAATTTTATCGATAAATAAAAAATTGAATATTTATTATTTCAATTTAATAATATTTTCCTTGGTTTTCGTAAACGATAAATGGCATTAACTTCTGTTTTGTCGCAAGTTGTTAATACAATTAGTAAATAAACATAGCAAGGAATCGAACTACCGATGAATCATTTTCTATGAATGAGTTTTTCCTATAATAGGCTATTCATCAATTCACAACATCCATATCATAATCTGTAGTGTTGGCTTGTTAAAGTATAAATCAAATTAAATAAAAACATTTGTTTTAGTCCAGAATTAAAATAAAATTTCTTTCAATTTCGAATTTTTAAATTTTATAAGCGATAATATATTTTATTTCTCTAGTAATGTACAATTTTTATTTATTTAAGGATAATTAAGTTTACTAATTGCTTGATTTATTCAAATAACTATGTGCACAGTTCATGTAATATTTTATACAAACCTTAACCAGTTCATGTTATCTAACGAGTCTGATTTCGAAAGTGTAATTTTCTGTAAGACGAAATATGTTTTGAATTTTTTTTTATTAACAAAAGTCTTTTTTGTTATCAATAAATCTTTCTAAGGAATAAAACTTATTATTATTGAAATATTTATAATAATAATAACAATAATAATAATAATAATAATAATAATAATAATAATAACAACAATAATAATAATAATAATAATAATAATAATAATAATAATAATAATAATAATAATAATAATAATAATAATAATAATAATAATAATAATAATAATAATAATAATAATAATAACATTTCCAAGGTACAGTGGGATGAGTTGCTATAAATGGTACAAAACAATGGCTTTCAACAATAACAAACCGAAATACAAAATAGAAAAATAATAAACATATATTAATGAGTTTTTTACAAACATATATATATAAACAATTTTTTTAATAAACATATATATATATATAATGGTTTTTTTTCAAAAAATTTGAAAACTATATAGTATTTGTATAACTCTTAACAACAGCACTGTTCTCGTTACTTCCATGCACCATTGGTCACCTTCTTCCTCCAATTATTCATCCCTCTATCATAGCGTTGGTCTGTCTTTCTTTCTCTTCTTGACCTGGGAATCAGTTCTGTTTTTCTTTCGCCCGAATGTGATCTTCCACTACGGCTACGAGTTCAACAAATTTCTATTTTAACATGTGCACTTCTCTCGCCAAGTTCTTAATTTTCACCTCCTCACTAGATCTTTAAGGCTTATTCTGCTTGAGGAACTACCTTTACGGATTTTTATAAAGTACCACAATTTTTTCCATCCAGAGATTTCATAAGATATACATAATATTTTTCAATAACCTCATAATTTTGTATAATATAATAATGAAAATAATGCATCATTTAATAATGTAACATTGTAATGTATATATATATATATATATATATATATATATATATATATATATATTACAATATAATATATTGTAATAATAATATTACATATATATATTACAATATTATATATATAATTATTATAATGACATAAAATTATATAATACATTTATGTCTGTTGTTCACTTCTTTACTGTCTCTCCTCTGAAAATAAATTAGTCGACCCAAATATTTATAGTTTTCCACGTACCCATTGTCAGTGTTCTCCACCATTGTAAGGATCTTCGCCAAAGTATTTATTAGTCACTTAGTTCTGTCAGGGTTCAGATTCAGTCCTCTATTTTTACTGTCTTGTCAATTTTTCTATAATTTTCTGAAAATTCTCACTCCAGTCCGTCATCAGCAAACCTCAAATTTGATAAACAATAATACATATTTATAACGAATATTTTATGTAGACAATATAAGTCTTTGAAGATTTTCTTTATAACAAGTTTAAAAAAAGTAGTGGTATTGGGAACATCCTTGTTTTAATACTTTTTTGTCTTCAATTTCAAAATTTATTCCCTTCATTCTACTTATTTCAATTTCTTACACGTTATTCTCGATCTAACATTTCATATTATATATATATATATATATATATATATATATATATATATAAGTTATATAGACAATTATTGTAAACTTTGCTAGATTTAGTGTTAGACTTAGCTATATTTAATGCTGACAGTTTAGCTTTTAGCACAGTAAGCATTTTCATGTACCTAGAGAAGAAAGAGCAGGAGCTCAGTGTTAATCGAGGTTTCACTCAGTTCGCATCTCAATGCATATGAGACGAACTTAAATAAAGTTTTAAATGAATATTAAAGTCTTATTGTAATTAATAAAAAGTTGTTTTTTTTAAAAAGCGACATCCTCGAAACCATACCATAACTTATATATATATATGTATATATATATATATATATATATATATATATATTATTTATATATATATTGTCACCATACGAAATTAAGTATTGTGGTAGTCAAAAAAGACATTTGACTATCAAGATTTTTCGCAGCAACAGACTGACATGTTTAAGGAGGTTGGATTAACAAAATAATAAAAGCAAAGTTAATAAAAGAGAATATACTTACCCCACAATATTGAACGGAGGTTTTGTGAAATATGTGTTTCACCGTTCCGTATCGGCAACTATTACATCAATTCGCAGCTCACCTGACTGAAGTTGTTTTGAGTTTTTGTTTACTAATAACAGATTAGTATGCTTCTCTTAACACATCATGGTTTACAACTCTGGCGTAGCCTAACTAAACTAACTCGTTATGCTTGAAAATAAGGTAAGACTTACATCTTACCTTCTTTTTTCGAATTATTTAATGTTATAAGCGCAAATATACAATATATGCCAGTACAAAAATTTTGCTCAAGTCTGCAAGTACTAAATAATTACAGAAAAAAGAGGTGATTAGTATTTATTATTGTATTGGTTAGTAACTGGTTATAACTGGTTGTTTTTATCTGTTATGAAACGAACATTTCTTTTATTGTACTTTTGTATACTGAAAATATTTCAGCGGTATTTAAACAAAATCAAATGATTCAAATTTCAAAAGTAAAGACGTTTTTCCGATTTCAAGTAAAGACGATTAAAATTTTGTTCAAACAATGTTCACTCACTCACACTTTCATGTACCCATACATATGAACAACCAATCACACACACACACACAAACACAAAATCCAAGTTAAAACTACTTTTTTAAACACGATAGAGCAAAAAAAAAAAAAATATATATATCATCTCGTTCAGATTTTTTGACTATAACCATACTTATTTTCTTATGGTGACAAAATAAAACAGTTTCCAAGTAATTTAGATGAAAAAAACTTTTCCTAATAAGAAATATTGTCAAGATAAAATTATTCTGTATACTGTAAGTTTGTATTTTCATCTAATTTGCAGAATAAAATTCCTAACCAAAATTAAAACCCATACTCAGGAAATCAAATAATTCAGTTTTTTTAAGTTACAATAAACAATACATAAGAATTGAAATAAATGTTTCAGATGCTGTACCTCTTAACAGTGTTTATACTGAACTTCTTCTGTACTGTGAAAGCTGCAGAAGGAGAATGCAAGCATCCTGCGCCGCTTGAAAACTTTTCACTCGAAAACGTAAGTTTATGGAGAATAAGTCACTATTACAGTGACCGTGATTATAAGACCTAGGAACAGAATTTCGAAATGAGCGGTGACATTTCAGTAACTGTAATAGGAAACATTAAAACTATGCATATAGTACAACTTGGTCGTAAGGGCTGGTGTGTGTGTGTGTGTGTGTGTGTGTGTGTGTGTGTGTGTGTGTGTGTGTGTGTGAGAGAGAGAGAGAGAGAGAGAGAGAGAGAGAGAGAGAGAGAGAGAGAGAGAGATAGCACGCTCAGGTCAACAATGTTGGGCCAAACTTGAACAAGGTTGTTACTCAGGAAAATTTCTTCATTTTCAAAGTGGAGGCGATTTAAAATATTAACGTTCATGGTCTTAATTTTTCAAAATCTGATTTCAACATCATATTCGGCTTTGAAAATTCCTTAACATGATTGACATTGCTTAAATTGATTAACATTCTGAATTTTCAAAATTAGACGTGTTAAGAAAAAATATTATGATGTCTTTGCTATGTAAAATATTTTCGTTTTGCTAATGTAAAACAAATTTTAATGCTGATGTTGATGGTGAAAACATAATTTAAATTTTTTGTTTTTGTTATTTTAAGGCGAAAAACACACTGAGGCTATTATCGCCTCCATAAATGTAAGCGTGAGTGTTAAAATCGTAAATGTAGTGTTGTAAGTGTAAGTGTGTGTTAGGCTCGGGTACTGCGAGGGACGTCTAAATCCTCTCAAAAGGTGCAGCTAGTCTGCACCCCCTGCGAGAGAATTTCAAGTAAAGTTAAGATAGAGAAATATACTTTTGGAAATTCACTTTTATCACGTCATCGAGACAGCTGCGTGCAGCAATAATTTATAAGTTTCAGGATAGTTTGAAAAATTGTAATGCACTTTTAAGCAAATTTTAATGCTTTATGATACAATTATTATTACCAAATTTTTTTGGACCAAAGATCTATCGTTTAACGCACTTTACTTGTATTCTTTTAACGACACAGTGGTTTTGTACAAACGTACAGTTTGAATGAAATTTCTTCGAAGCTTTAATACTGAGCTTTTGTTAAAAATTGCGTAATTTTTTTAAAGTAATACGAGGTCGCTAAGCCAAATATCTTTAACGAATTTCATAATAAACGGTTAAATTCGAATTACTATTGACCCTTTTTTTTGCATAACTCTGATATATTAAATAAGCTTACATTAAATTCATTAAAAGCATTATATTTCAGTAGTCAGGGAGTTCATAAATTAAATATTACAGAATTTATAATAATAATAATAATAATAATAATAATAATAATAATAATAATAATAATAATAATAATAATAATAACAATAATAATAAAATTAAAGCTATGTTGATATTTATTTTTAAGAACAAATTCTTCTCCTTAAAATAAACATAGTTAGTAAAATGTACAAAATAATAGTTTCTAGTGGTACAAATAAAAAATAGAAAAAGTAAAACAAATAAAAATAATGAAACTGTTACAATTTTTTTTCAGAAATATAAAGTGTAGTTTTTTTTATAACTACGGATCACAACAATTTCTTATTTTCTTGCTCCATTGATCACCTACTTTCTCCACTAATTCATTCCTCCATCGTAGCACTGTTGTTACTTGCTTCCTCTGCTTGTCCTAATATTACAGTTACTTATTTTAAATGCAACAAAGATATGGGTAAATAGATTAATCGTTTTGTGTGAACCTAAAACAAGAAAATTATGTGATCATTAAAAAAATTGCCAAGCGTTTTCCTAATTTAGAAATTTATACTTCGTTTTAATTTAATCTTCATAGTCAATAAAAAGTTAAGTTTTTATAGTCCTTCAAACTTAACGTATCAAATACTTTCTGATAAACTATGAATTACTAAAATACCTCTTATTATGTTCAGCCGCCAACCACAGGTCTCTAAATAAACTATTTTCGTCTGAAATTACTATAATCTTAAGTTTTTTGTCTTAAAAAACTCATAACGCTTTCTTAGTCTATGTAATAAAATTAGTAAATATTTGCAAATAAAATGCAATATATTTGTTTTAGTTATAGTAGTAAAACTCATAAATATCTCAATAACAATGAAATGTAACTAATAATCATTTATTTGTAATACTTGTGTCAATTGGAAACATTGACAACGAATTTAGCTCAGTTGAAATACTATTGTGGAAGGAACATCTGTAGTGCAAAATCAGTTGTTTGGGTAAACATTAAAGCCTATCTCTACCAATCCACATCAGCAGAAGCAAATATATTTCGTTTCATAACGGTATTTATGTTATTCTATAATTAATGAGTTGTTTATGAAGCTGTGCAACCGCTTATTGACTAGGTTATTATTAATATTTGGTTAAATAGTGTAATATTGATATTTCCTGTATTATACTAAATCTGTGTGCTTTATCATTACCAAAGTTTGAAATCTGTAGTTTTTCATTACGTAGTTAATTATTAAATTAAACATTGAATCCTGCTTGTGCAAATTAATCATACTGTAAGTACAGTTTTCAGGTGACTGGTTCATATCAGCTATTGATATATTAAACAAGTCGGATGCTAACCGGTTACACTCTTTTAAATGTGGAATAGAACGCTTTTATTTGGACAAACAGGGAACCAATATGAACAAATGGGATGGGGAAATAATAATAGGGTAAGTTAAAAAACTGTTTTAAAACTATTCACTGTTCACTTTATAGTGAACAGTTTAAAATTAACACTTTTCACTTTAAAATTATAAAAAAATGTTGACAGTGTAATAAATTGATATGAAAGTTGTGTGGTGTATGTGTGTGTGTGTGTGTGTGTGTGTGTGTGTGTGTGTGTGTGTGTGTGTGTGTGTGTGTGTGTGCGTGCGTGCGTGCGTGTGTGATAAATAGATAGATAGATAGGTAAGTAGATAGATAGGTAGATAGATATGTAGATATATATATATATATATATATATATATATATATATAGAGAGAGAGAGAGAGAGAGAGAGAGAGAGAGGTGAAATAGTTTAATTACTTGAGCAGGTACAAAGGAGGGGTTAAGGACCTAAGTGGTACGAGGTATAAGCGCTTATGCTTAGGGGTAAAGTACTGTACTACGTAACACAGAACTTTAAGTTTTAAAATGTATACATTGTTGTTACATTGTTATTGAAAACAATTTTCCTTTCAAAAATCCTTATTTTGGAATAAAACTCTATGGTTAAAATCTGCCATGGTATTTTTACAATTACATTATTGTTGTTCATATCTATAGTTTTATACGTAATATATTTTAAATTTGCTACTATTGTTGTTCTGTTGCTTTGTTCTTTAATTATCAATAAACAGAAATTCATTTCTGAATTTTATAATTTACAAACTTACCTTTGAATAATGTTTGTCTATTATTAACTTGCCCGGATAACGTAGTTAAACCTTGAACATATAAGGTCATTAACACCAACATCCTACTTTCCCATGTGGAAGCTGTTCAATTCGATTTCTCTGTGACCACATTTCACAAACTGAGAAATTGAAATCCTGAGAACTTCCGATTTTTATCTTTAGTCATTCGTCTCTTGTTTATCAAACGATGTATCACAACAACGTATTATAATTTCTTAATATTTTTTTTATTAACATCTCAAATACGTTAAAAATCGAAAAATCAGATAAGTTTTATTATTGCGAGATAAATATGGTTTTTTGTAAACAAAAAACCATCTCAATATTACCACAACGATTTTATTTCTGAAAACATTTCACATAAAACGTTCACGATTGACTGAATAAATAAATGAATTTGTAGGGTTAATGCACTGCAACCCTTGTAGCTCTATTGCGCCCCATTTATGGTCCTGAGGTGATCAGTTACGGAGCCTTATCCAGTTCTACTCTCTTTATAATGTCTAAGATTTAAAGAGGATTCAATGTAGATAGCTTCTCCATTTCTAATTGTTGATTTTCCAGTTTCTTTTTCAGATACTGCACGTATGAAAAAGGAACTGGAAGATGCTTGTTCTGCTAATTCTCTTCCAATTTTTATTTTTCTTGATCCTCATTAAGGAGTTTCTGTTCCATTTATCCAAACTTTTTATTGCACTGTGAAATCCCGCTCATTCTACTTTATATTCTTGTTTATGGAAACACCTACAAATAGCTAAGTAAATGAGGTCGGCCATACAGAACCCTGCATGCATAGGTAACCCTAAGATTCACTGCGGGTCGCCAGTTCTCGTTTGATAAACCATTATGCTGGTGTCACTCCCTCCATCAACACAGGTTGGTTTACACTTAAGAGGTATCCATGCTATATACAGTAGTGAATGTGTGTTTGTCTTGAATAGACGAATGAGAGTAGTGTGAGCTAGAGGTAAGATGTGATTGTTAAGCCCATCAGCTTCTTATTTCAGCTGCATCCGTCCGGACGGCCACGATTAAATATAACGAGTTACATTTGTGTTGTTGTAGAGATAAACCAGTCTTTCTAAATGGGACCTACTACAGCCAAGATCAAACAAAAGGAGTAATTAAACTAAATTGTAAGTGTAATTTACAAACATGTTTTCGGTATTTATTAAAAAAAATTGTGACGTCATAAGTAATCAATAAAATAGCTTGAATTTATAATAATAAGTAAGACCAATTAAATATTTACACCGCCCAGCTGTCTTGCGAGATTAAAAATAATTTCTAAAAATATCATTACTAAACGAAAATATTTCTAAAAATATCATTACTAAACGAAAATGTTTATTAGGAGAATATGTTTCATATATATTACAATAGTGAAAACTTTAAGTAAAATCTGAATGGTTTAATATAATATGAAGTATCTTTTAGGTTTTTTTTTACAAACGACGCACACATGGCAAATTGATGCTTTCATTAATTCGTATACATTTTATAGGAAACTAATATGTTTTCCTGTCAAGGATTTTCCTTATATTATTTCTGTATTCCGTATCTTCGTACTAATAATTTAAGAACATTTATTAGCGAAGTTAATTATTTACATAGCATCGCTTTTAGTCATTTTTGTTTCCAAATTCACAGTTAAGAACTTTTCCAGTGAAATACTGCAGCCTGTTGCGTAAAACATAGATGCAAATATGGAATTTCTAATGAATGTCAAATTTGTTTCAGATGATTTTCGTCACTTTTTGTATGATTTGGTCATCATGTGCACTGACTACACCAGTTGGGCAGCTGCTTATTGTTGCTACCAGATCAGCCCAGGATCAAGTTCAGGTAAAAATTGCTAGTTGCTTGTGCTACATAACCAGTGGTGGGGGAAGTATTGTTACGCCGGTATGAGCTATGGTAGAACGACAAGAATTCGGAATATTTCCGATACAGAATGAGGTCGATAGAAGTCCTTGTAGTATATATATAAAACGTCCATTCTTTATGTCATTTAGACTAATGAGAATAAAGGATCAGCGTAACTGCGGTTAGAACCTATGATACTGAAGAAATTGAACCTTGCAGTTCATATAAGCAGCAAAGTGACTGTTGCCTTAGCAACAATGTCTACCGAGCTATTTGTACAAAATATACCAGCTTTTTTCCATGGCGTCCTTAATTTAGATTTCTGTCAATTAATTGAAGTTGTTGTTGGATACAGGAAGCATTAACGTAAAAGCAATTGTCTTATTAACTTATTTAATTCAGACTGTTGATCAATACTAGTAGAGGTTAAATAATTACAAAAGAAAAAAACAAACTACACAATATAAACTAGGAATAAGTGTAGAAGTTGAAAAGAAACAGTGGATTTTGTGTCAGTAGAGTCACAGGTTCTGCCCTACGCCATCTTTAATTTTACCTGCAGTTAATTAACATCCCTTATTGTCCTTAACGTCCATTTGTCCTTGGCTGTTGTAATCGTGGGTGCAGAATAGAGCATTATTTTAGGACGCTGCTATAGTATAGTACTGCTATATATACTGTTTTATGTCCTTCCACTTGACGATAACACGTACCAATTATGGGCATTTTATACACGTGAACTTGCTGGCCTTGGGAAAGACTGGTTTTTCCAAATGCACCCCTACCGGCAATATTTAAATTATTTTAAATATTTATTAGTCAAATCTACAAATATGTAAAAACTTTTTCATTTTTTGGCGGAAAAAGTAAAATACCTAAAAATATTGGTTTTTAAAATATTTATTATTAACTTCTACCAATATTTATTAAACGCATAAATCGTCTATATTGTACAGTTAAGCTCGAGAATATTTAGCACTTAAAACATCCTTACGTTCGAAAATATTGAGCAAATACGACATCATAACGATCGAGAATATTGAGCACCTAAAACATCCTAACGCTCGAGAATATTGAGCACCTACGACATCCTTACGCTCGAGAATATTGATCAACTAAAATACCCTAACGCTCGAGAATATTGAGCACCCAAAATATCCTAACGCTCGAGAATATTGAGCACCCAAAATATCCTAACGCTCGAAAATATTGAGCTCCTAAAACATCCTAACGCTCGAGAATATTGAGCACCTAAGACATCCTAATGCTCGAGAATATTGAGCACCTACGACATCCTTACGCTCGAGAATATTTATAACCTGAAACATCCTTACGCTCGAGAATATTGAGCACCTAAAACATCCTAACGTTCGAGAACATTGAGCACCTAAAAAATTCTAACGCTCGAGAATATTGAGCACCTACGACATCCTTATGCTCGAGAATATTGGGCACTCGAATACTTGCTTCAAAAAATTACGCAGCTATTTTAAATTTTAAAACGAATAGCCGCTTTCGGCGATGATGACTTTACATATGTGAGCGAAATCATGAAATACAGATTTTCGCAAATACTGATAAAATAATTAAGTTGGATTGGGTAAGTAATATAATGACCTTTAAATAATAACATTTATTATTTACACCCACCAATGCATAATAAACGTATAAGTCATCACTGTTGCACTGTTAACGCATGTCACCTAACTAAATAATTAATAATTAAGGTGAACTTAAATAATTAAGATGCTAAATAGTATAGTAGCATTTCTTAAAACGGTATTGGGTCTAGGTTTATCTCATGTACTTAAACTATAACATTGCCAAATTTCATCTCAATCGGTCTAGTAGTTACCGCTTGATTGAATAGCAAATAAAACACAAAATTTCAGATTACAAAACTATTAAGATATACATTGCATAATTTAGTTACTAATTAAACATTTGGTGCTTCTAAACCAAAATTTAGGGGAAGTTTGTTACGCACACTACGAGAATGCAAGTACTTTAATTTAAATAGACTTTTAGAAAGTTTGTGCAGTATTTTAATTTTATTTATCTTTACTTAATGTTTCAGAATTTGTAGTATTTTTCCTAAGAGACTATACAAAGTACAACGAATTGATCGAAACACAAGGTCTGCAGCAATGTTACAATGACGTCATAACTAGATCTGTGAAAGATATTCATAAAGTGTCTTTTGATAATTGTCCAACTTTCTCTCATCAAAAGCATTGAGTATTCAATCAATAAATGGAACCGAACTCAACAACGCTACTGTTGTTTTAATGTTGTAGTTCTCTTTTTTGTTACACACTACATAAACTTGTTTGCTTTGAATTCTATTGAATTATATAGTGATTACGTTTATTTGTTTATTTTGTGTATAAAATTTAACAGTGCACCTACTTTAAACAACTATACAAAAAAGTGATTTAACTCTTGAATCATTAAGAATATTTGACGTTTTATAAACTGTCTCTGTAAAAATAGAAAAAAGCAGTTAATTCACTGTTTCACAAATGGCAAAGTTAATCATTGAAGTGAACAATTTATTTAGATTCAATGCAGAATTACAAAATATTGCGTGACAATTCAGTTGTAGAATAAACACTCGCAACACATGACTATTGTGCTGACGTGATACAAGCAAATTTTATACATTATTGTTAGGTTTCAGTCATTTGTAAATTCTATTACAGTATTAGTAATCAGCATTCAAATAAGCATTAATTAATCTATTTTAATTGTAAATCTATTTTGAAGATGTAAAATAGCCTACAAAATTTATGCAAATTTTAACGCTGATTACGAATGTCAAATTGTGTTTTATAAAACACGTGTAGAGAAAATGTTTCGTTTTATAACGACCGCCATTTTGACACTGTTTGACGTACTTTAATAACAAATTATTGCAAGCTATTACGAAAATCAATGTTTGTGTCAAGTATGAATCAATGGGAACAAATTGTGAATGTGAATGCTAAGATAGTAATACACACACGCGCGCGCGCGCACGCACACACACACACACACACACACCAAAACACATATATTCTCACGTAATAAAAGTATATTTGTCAGAATTAACGCTCATTTCAAGATCATTAGTCTAGTTCTTACCATAATATCTCCTTAAAAAGTGTATTTTTAAATGGATGTTTTCCTAAAAAGACCATTTTTACGGATAATAATGAGAATGTAACTGAGCTCTAGTATATTTTTACAAAATAAATTATTTATTTTTTCAAAAATTCAATTCATTAAAATAAAGTACTGGTATTGACAAACAAATCAATTGATAACAACACAAATCAAGTAATGTGAGAAATTATAAACATATGATCTGATCTCAGATATGAGACCGGGTATTACATCTGATTTGAGTTTCCCAAAACCTAAAATACAACAACTTTTGCGACTCCATTTAAAAAATGAGAAATTTTTTCTGACTCGATCAGGTATAAGGTCCTTGAAGGTTCTTAAAAGAAGAAAATGTATAAATAATGTTTAAAATTTTTATTCAAGAAAAGACACAGAGGAGAGAGGGAGGAGAGTAGTTGTGACTTCCTTACGCTCGAGAATATTGAGCACCTAAAATTTTTTAAATTCAAGAATATCTTAATATTCTTGAGCATCTAAATTTTTACGTTCAAGAATATTGAGCACCTAAAAAAAATTTACGCTCAAGAATTTTGAGCGCCAAAAAATTTTTACGCTCGAGAATATTGAGCACCTAAAACTTTTTAACGCTCGAGAATATTGAGCACCTAAAAAATTTTTATTCTCTATAATATTGATCACCTAAATTTTTTACGCTCAAGAATATTAAGCACTTACAATTTTTACGCTGAAGAATATTGAGCACCTAATAAAATTTTACGCTCAAGAATATTGAGCATCTAAAAAAATTTACGCTCGAGAATATTGAGCGCCTAAAATTACCTTACGTTGGAGAATATTGATCCTGAAATTTCCTTACGCTCAAAAATATTGAGCACCTACAACATTCTTACGCTCGTAAATATTGGGCACCTACAACATTCTTACGCTCGTAAATATTGGGCACCTACAACATTCTTACGCTTGTAAATATTGGGCACCTACAACATTCTTACGCTCAAAAATATTGGGCACCTACAACATTCTTACGCTCGTAAATATTGGGCACCTACAACATTCTTACGCTCAAAAATATTGGGCACCTACAACATTCTTACGCTCGTAAATATTGGGCACCTACAACATTCTTACGCTTGTAAATATTGGGCACCCAAGTCCTTGCTTCAAAAAAAAAAAAAAAAGATATATTTTAAGTTTTAAAACAGAAAGCCCCTTTTGGCGATGATGACTACGTGAGTGAGCAAAGTCATTAAATACTGGTTTTCGTAATAAGCCAATTATGCTGAGCCTTTCCATAAAGTTGAACCTTGTACGAAGTCTTCAAGTCAGACTGACATCCGGCAGCAACAGTGTAACGAACACTGGGAAAAAAATTGAACGTTACAAACTGTAAGGACAATAAAGAAAATTATTTACGTATTGACTTATTTATAGAAATAAAATTAAACTAAAACAATTATTGGTTTACTTATTTTCGAAAAAATGGAATTAGATTATTTGTAAACTAATATTTAAATAATCTACAAAAATAAAATTAAACAATAGAAAAATTATTTGCTGACGAATCCAGAAAAATGTAATTATACTGTAAAAAACTACTGGTTGACAAATTAAAAATAAAATAAAACAAAAACATACTAATTGATCAATCTAGAAAAATAAAAATTAAACCATAGAAATTTCCTAGTTGATAATTATATAAAGTAAAATTAAAGTAGAGATAGAAAAACTAATATAGAAAAATAAAATTAAACTTAGAAAACGTCTGGTTGACAAATAAAACAAGAAGTTATACCCTGCCTAAAAATATGCTTTTCCATTAACCCAAAATACAACGACTTTTGTAACTTTATTAAAGAGACGAGAGGATCTTTCTGACCGGTATAGGTATAATCCTTAAAGGCTTGTTAGAAGAAGAAAATTTATAAATTTTGTTTAAAATTCTTTATTAAAGAAGTAGGTAGTTACAACATTAGTAAATATAATAATATTATACAAAATAATAATATAAATTATCACTATGTAATAGTGATAAATGAAGGGAGATGTTTTTTTTTGAGCGTCTAACGGCGCCTGTACTGTATACCCCGATATCTACCACAGTAGTAAAACTGTTAGTGTTTCAAGTGTTTTCCTGCGAGTTACTGCTAACAATCTTGAGTGTTTGCCAACTTAACGTTCCACTCAAAAGAACATTGTATAGAAAAGTTTTCTGCCCCCCCCCCCATGTGACGACAAGGCGAAGTGTAGTAACTAATATTTACCTGGTCGAGTTGGTTTCGTAGGTAGCGCTATTAAGGCAACCAATTGCCAGTAATGGTAGCATTTTCAGGTGATATATGAACTATATAAAAAATATATTGGTAAGAAGTTTGGATATGACTGTTGAATTAATAATTTATTAAGCAGGAAAGGATAGTTCCAGATAAATTTTCATAAAGAAAGAGAATATAGATTAAATCAAAAAATATGAATAGTCTAACGGTAATTGACGTTACTAAATGGAATAAATATTGCTCAAAAATTGAGGTCCGGCTCTCGGCTCAATCATTGTCGCTGAACAGAAAGCTCAAGGTTCTTTGCCGAAAGTTTGTAAAATAGCTCTATTCAAAAAATCAAATACTATGAACAGGTTATTTTTTGGTAATAAGGCTTATTTAGCATTTTTTTTGTGCTACTGTGCTTGTTACAGTGCATTTACATTGGTATACACGAATGCGAATTTGTACGAGATACAATTATGATCATACAGAACTTGTGTGTTCATAAAAAGTACTTGTATGATTATACAAGTTTTCATGCATGTCAAATAATTCGTAAAAACATAACATATACATTTATAAAATCATTCCATTTTTAATGGTCAGTAGTAATACCATTAAGTTCAAATATTCTAAATTTGAATAATTAAAACCATGTCCAGTAATGAGAAATTTTACATTTATCAAAATGTGCACTGTTGTAAGTAAAATATAAAACAAATTGTAGATGGTGGCAACGAACATTATTAGAAAAAAGAAAAATTCAAGGTGCAAAGGTCTATGCCATGTTGGTTAATGAACTCACATGGCCTTCTTGGAAACGCTTATACCACTCGTAAATTCTTGTTTTACTCATAGCAGACTCACCATAGGCCTTTGTTAACATTTCAAAAACTTTGTTACACTTTACTCTATTTTTAAGTTAACAATGAAAGCAGCTGAAAGTTTTATCATACTTCAAGGGTTTGTCAAACATAAAAAAAAATGTTTGACAATTGGACTCTCCAAGCATGCGAAATTTAAAAATTCTAGTTACTTTCTGAACACACCTCGTATAACTTTGTAAAGTTATTATATAATATAACTTATACTACTTATATAACTTATGTAACTTTAGGGTTATTAAGTCTCATATAAGTGTTAACAAAGCTATTAAAACCTCTTTCTATTCTAACAATGCTCTCTTCGATTACTGAAACCTGTACACTCACATTACACTTAAATAATACTTCAAATGACAATTTATTTTTTATGTTGGAAAATAAATGTTGAGACACTTGTTTACATTATTGAATTTTTAAAATATTTATTCTATGATAAAACTGTTTATAATAATTTAATTATTAATTCAAGGTCTTTTGACAATGACACATTAAAGAAAAAGAAGGTTAATTAATTAAGGTAGTTAAAATCTAAAGTAGAATACAAGCTAACAAAGTAATTAAATAGTTTTTTACAACTTTTAAACAGAATATAAATACATTTTATAAAATATAATTTTTAATTGTCTCTTTCAGTTGCCAGCTGTAGTAACGTTTTGTGTTCTTCTTGAATATGTTCGTAGGTGTTGAATTTGTTTTTACTCTTTTAAAATATAATATAATTATCTTTATAGTTTATATGTCTTTATAGAACATAAAATATTGTCTTATTGTTATATTAGGGTAATTTAACAATTTTAATTTTACTGATATACTAAAAATAGGCATGTAGAGTAAATCCTTTGAAGGTTAATAATTTAGTGTATTTGTTAAACAAAAATGTACACATTTTTCAGTATAAAAACTAGTATAGTTTAATTTTTCAGTAGTTAAGGTTCCATATATATATATATATATATATATATAAACCCTAATACAGTTTTTGTAGGACTTCTCGATGACTCTATCTATGTTTTTATGTTGTAGTGAAACAATTATCATTTTTTTTAAATCGTGACGTATTAAAGCAACATGAAAAATGATCTGGTACGCCTGTAAAATTTTGGAAAGTAAAACAGCTACTACTTATTTAAATACATCAAGAAGGCTCACTATTTTAGTATTCATTTTCACAATCATCTTTACGTTGGTAAATAGTGCTTTTATGTTCTACAGCAACTAACATTTATTTCTCATTATTGTATTTTGTTGTCTAAAGTTTGATTGATTTTAACCAAAAGTTGTGTAATATTGTATCCTGTATAAAAACATATTTTCAGTTGCAGTCATAGTAAACAGTATTATCGCACAATGCTGATTACAGAACATTTTGTTTGCCTTGAAGAACGGAACAATTTTTTTAGCTATCTTATTGAATAAAATCAAATTAGTTCAATATTGCAGCTTCCATTATTAAAAAAAAACTTTTATTTAACAAAAAATGTAATTAATTATATTTATAGAGAGTATTATCGTTTTGTATTATTTACGTTTTTAATATAAGGCATTCTTGTAGGAAAAAATCTGTTTTAGGATCGCCATTGTTAAGTTGATGAAAGAAGAGGTGCAGATTTAAAAAGTAATAGCACGTTTATGATTAAATACATTTAACATCAAACTTCAAGCCTTCATTCATAACGCCAAACACAAATGAAAGTTTTTACAATAGAGGTTTCAACAACACATTAATATCACTTCGCTGGAAAAATGGAGACATGAAACAGATTCTTAAATATTGATACGAATCTGACGAAAACAATT
Source organism: Callitettix versicolor (assembly GCA_022606455.1). Classification (NCBI taxonomy): domain Eukaryota; kingdom Metazoa; phylum Arthropoda; class Insecta; order Hemiptera; family Cercopidae; genus Callitettix; species Callitettix versicolor. The sequence goes on from CM040186.1 coordinate 95,153,958, forward strand.
CAATACGTAAACAATACGAAATATTGATTTTTTTAATCACTAAAACGTTTTAAAGAAATATACGAAAGGTGTACTATATTTAAAAAGTTGTCTAAGAGCGACATTTTTTAAACTTGGAATGATTAAATTATTATCTATTATTAGTCGAAATCTATTTTGCTGTATTGCTGTAATGTTGTAACGATGATTCCTCGTCCACATTAGTCTAAGTGGCATAAAGTGTGACCAATTAATTTTCTTGTCTATTTCTTGAACAAATTTTTAACAATATACAATAGTCTTGCCAAACGTAACACTGGTAGTTTTAGCTTTTGAGCATGTTACTTTTTTATTTAACTGCAAATACGTCATTAATTTGCTGAATTAATAAAATGGTGTGAAAGAAACAACAAATAAAAATTTATGAAACAAACAATACGCTTAAATATAATGAAGTTTTAAAAATTTAAATCTTTTTTTTAGAGCTGTAAAGGATAGCCTACATCTAATAAAAACATTGATTTTAAGAAAAAAATGTAATTTATCATAGGTATATAATTTATAGGTATATCTTGTTGCATACCTTTAAAAGGTTTAAGCCGCCTCGGTGGTCTAGTGGATAGCGTACTAGGTTTTCACCCCGAGGACCCGGGTTCGATTCCCGGCGAGGGCTTGGCATTTTCATACGCTATACATCATCCCATTGTCTGCATTAGCCCAAGTGTGCACAACAGTCAGACGTTAAACACCAAAAAAAAAAAAAAAAAAAATTTAAAAGGTTATCCAAGAGTAGAATATTCGTATAATAAGACAGTATCGTATGTAAACGCTCTTTATAAACCACTAAAAATTCAAATACAAAAATCATTAGTATAAAGTAAAAACAATATTGGTTCCAAAACTTTTCCTTGATTCCAACGTTTATAACCTTAATGGAGAATTGCTTCCTTAGTCAATTCTCAGAAATAAATTTGAAAGCACATATTATATAAAGTAAATAATTTCTGAAAAAATTAAATATTTTATATTTATTCTTCTTCTTATATTATTATTATTATTATTGTTGTTGTTATTAATATTATTATTATTTTTTCTTGAGTCAAGTTGGAACCGCACATAGGCTACGTTGAACTTTGGATACACAACAACCTCCAGTTTTAAGATAATCTTACACATGTATGAATACCTTGGGTTATATATTGATGGACATAATATTTCCCTAGCAAAAAGCGGGCTTTATTTAGGTGGTAACAAGCAAACCTGCTTAACTGACGAAAGTGGACCTAGGAAGTGAAAAATTACAAAGACTGAGGAAACTAGAGTTTAATTACTTTGATGCAACAACTAAATGCAGCAACTATATGAAAGATAAGTGTACTTATCCAAATGTAATGCAAGTAGTGGGAGAGGGGGTAAAATATCTGAAATCAGGAAAGCTGTGTACTTACGTCTATCGGGGTGAAAACTGTGAAGATCTGTAGCAAAAAAGCTACAAATTAAACTTATAAGTCGTACCATGGATCAAACACTGAAGATGAGAAAGATATTGATATGGCGGAAATGACATGGGTTGACAGGAACAGTATTTCAGGAATTAGAGGATTTTTAGTAAGGAATATTACAACACAGAGAAACCGTGCATAGACTGAGTTAAAGTGCCATTTAAAGATTTCCGACGTAATGAGTTCGTCAGTGGAATGTTAAAACTCACTGAGGATATCCTTTTACTGAATTAAAATCCAGGAGACTTTCTTGCAAAGTAGATCCTTTGATCGCGGTGTAAGGAGTCATCAAAGTTTCGAATAATCAATATTAACATCTTCAAAAATGTACTACTGATAAATACTTTCCTTTATATTTAGTTCTAGTTGTTGAAATTGACCATAAAACTATATGTAAATTCTATAAAATAAATTGTGCTATAAAATTGCACATTTTGTCTCATAAAATTCTAAAAAAGGGGAACACAGTTAAGAGCCTATTAAGAAAAGTTAGAAAATATCCAGAACAACCTAAACCAACTTTATGAGTTATTAAAGATTTCAAGGAGTAAAGTATCACCTAAGTTTTTTTAATTTAGAATAATTATACCTCCATAAGCTAACTCATTATGTAGTTAGTTCTTCATAAGGCTTATATTTCACAATTCTTATTTCTTAAGAGATTTTTTTGCAAAACTGGTTTCAGACCATGTACATCTTTCTGATTGCTCTGGGAGTCTTCTGCAATGTGAAGGCTGAGAAAGGAATGTGCAAACATCCGGCGCCGGTAGAAAACTTCTCAATGTCAAAAGTAAGATGTTATAGAAAATGTAAAAGAATTTTTAAAAACTGACTTGCATTTTAATATCTTACAGAAGTTCTTAATAACTGCCATATTTGAATACAATCTGTTTAATCTGGTCATGAAACAAGACTTTCACCATTTTCCAATATTTGTTTTTTGTCAAAAAGACGATAATTTTATTACGAATTTACCACATTTTTTATTTATGAAGTACCTATTAGTATTGGTAAAATATATAATTATGGGTATACAGTACAATCGTCTTTAAAATAAGATACTTTTTTGTACAAAACTGTATTATCTTCAAAGTACTCTCCATTACATTTATTACATTTGCCAAATCTGTGATTAATTCTTGGAAAAAATTTAAACCCATGTGTTTTGATGCCTGGAAGTTATTTTTTGTTTTATTTTTCTTCTACTTAGTTCAGTTTAATTGCTGCCCTTTAGTTTGTGAAAATAAAAAAAGTAGCTCGAAGCGAGGTCGGGTGAATAAGGACCTGTGGAATCATGACTTGGCCAAGCTAATCACGGTGAATGTTTTGCTAAAAACTGACTACCGGTTATGTCTGCGTGAGCAGGAATATTGTCTTGGTAGAAATCAGTCTGCTATAAATCAGGTTTTAATCTGCACAATGTTTTTAAAACCGCTAATAAAATAACTGGGGTTAGAATATCTTGGTTCAATAATCTAACACTAATTGCACTATCCTCTCAAAAGTAATAAATAGATAAAAAATGAAAAAGTTTTTTCTTAAAGTTTGATTTCACTTAATGGTTTTTTTGGGGCCACGTGACAATAACTTTTTCACTACTTTATTGTAGCGTTCGTACGTCATGTCTGCTCACCAGTGATGAAGTTGAGGAAACAGTTTGGTTCGCTACAGAGCTGTATTTTCTGAAAACTTTATATTTCCACACGACTTTTTTATTTCATAAATCTTCCGTTAAAATTTGTTGAACCGAGTTTCGAGATAGCCTACATCTTGAATAGCCTTTTTTCAATGGAACGTATTCGGTCTTCTAGTACAATTAAACGAATCTTTTCGACATTCTCGTCCTTTCGGAAGAACGCCCATAACGAAGTTTGTCATCAATCGATATTTCCCCTTTCTTGAGGCAAGAAAACTACTTGTACACGTAAGTGTTCCAATAACGCTGTTCTTGTAAACTGGGTTCAACATGACAATATTGTCTGTTGCATTTTTCGTAGCATGAAACGAATTTCACGGTCGCTCGTTGTTCACGTACATCACTTATCTCAACTTATCTTAAGAAAAAGTGATTTTACGAAATAATTCACTGTTAACTAAAGGAAACGTACCCAAGTGACACTAGAGGGTACAGGTACAACGAACTTGGATAGTTTCTTTAATCACACCTAGCGGGGAAAACGTGTACTACAGATGATCTGGCCAGCGTAGCGCTATTTCCGTTATTTTTTGGTAACTATTAGTATACATATCTGTATACATCTCCTTCTACATCTATTTAAATAAAAAAAAAAAAAATATGTTTTATAAAAAAAGTGTATAAGAAAAAATCTTAAATCTCGAAAAATTCTACATCGAATGCCTTGCAATTTTGACACAACATTTCTTTTGAACATGCGCATGTTTTTGTATACTTACTATTGAGTAGATTTCTCACCTGTGACAGGTAAAAATATGTGCTTTTTTGTCAAAAAATCAGCGCCATCTGTTGGACATAAAAGCAACATACGTTATGCTAAATATTTTACGTTTCCATTTCAATATTTTCGAATGCATTGTTAAATTGAACCAGACTCAGCCACAGCAATGCGTGTCCGGGTATAACTAATTATAAATAAATTTAGAAAAAAGCAATAATGAATGAATGAATTAATTATATATTTGAGAGTTACGTTTGCACTACGGTGTTTGTAGGTCTGCCTTTTCTATGATTATTCATAAGAGGGTTAGGTGACTTCTCCAGTTCAATACTCTAAATTTGGAAAAGGTTCAAGGAAGGTAATTCATCAGTTTCTAATTATTGGTCTCTTCCTAGTTTATTATTGAGGTGCTTGCTCTGCTAAATGCTAACGAATATTTTTTTCCTTTCTCTTGCCACTTATCACGAAGATTGTGCTCATTTTGGCCACTTTTTGTTGTCTAGTGAGATCCTGCTCATTCAGTTTCAGGTTATTACTCGTGTTGTTGTTCCCATGAGAAACTAGGGGTAATGATACCCGCCCATACAAAGCCCTCTTCCTTGGATGAGGCTGAAGGTACATTGATAGGTCGCCAGTTATGTCAAGACTCCGTTTGGCAGGCGTCATTCCCTCCATCAGTCGAGTAAATCGGTGTTAGTAACATGAGCTAAAGATAGAAAAAGATCGCTAAGTTCACTTCGATTTCTTCTGCCGGAAAAACGGCTAAAAAGAATATTTTTTTTTTAAACCAATAATTTTCACTGCAACAAATTTTGTATCTTCTTAAACGTCTTGGCGCTGACAGTTTTCAGGTGATTGGTTTTCAATGGCCACTACAATGCTCAACCAAACAGATGTGGACTCGTACGACAGTGCTTCATGTTCCACTCATAACTATCATTTTGACAATCCAGAAAATGAACCAAATAAATGGGAAGTGAATTTAGTTATCAGGTAATTTATAAATGAAAATCATTCATAATGGTTGTTAATAACATGGAAATTTGTTTTTTCGTCCTTTTGACTCTACGCTGAGTAATATTAAAAAAAATTTTTTTGGCATATTAATTTCTATTTTTTTTACTACTACTACTACTACTACTACTACTACTACTACTACTACTACTACTACTACTACTACTACTACTACTACTACTACTACTACTACTACTACTACTACTACTACTACTACTACTACTACTACTACTACTACTACTACTACTACTACTACTACTACTACTACTACTA
>CM040186.1:95161642-95184142 GCA_022606455.1 Callitettix versicolor
CAGTTGCTTTAAATGGATTCAAATAAAAGTGTAAAACCGATTCAGAAACATATATAATCATTTAAAAATATGATGAAGCCTGTAAAATATAAAACTAAAGAAAATGTTTTTAATGTTTGTGAACATTACTGTTAAAAAACTGTACCGAGTTTCATAAAAAATTACCTTAAATTAAAAAAAAAATATTTTAAATTATTTAAAGTACTGATGGTTGAAAATGATATTATTTACCTTTTCATTGTTTCAACTAACGTATACAAATATTTTACTCTAAATTTTAAATTAAATATACGAGTATTTTATACAATATATCGATTCAACTGCTTTTTAATTCACTGAAATTAGTTTTGTAAACAAAAGTTATTTTTGCATTAAATTAAACGGGTTAAGCCATTGTGAAAATAGGTGCAAGATTTTCACACAATTAGGACTTCACAATACTTAAAATATATAACTCACAAACTTGTATTTAAGTAGTTTGTTTTTTAAATATATATTTAATAAAAATTGTTAATTGAAAATTAAGAAATGTGAATTTTAAAAATTTTTTTAGTTAACTTAGTCATTATAAGATCGTTATTTATATAATTTATTGTTTGAAGATTTTTGCATTGCATATATTATTATTATCTGCGTATAGACCCTGTTGGATCACTCAAAGCACTCCGACTCATGTCTTGTTCCTTCTAATCCTCCACACCTCCCTCATTCTGTCCCCTGGATCCTCTCCCGCTCCTCCGTCATTTTACCTCTGCTCTCTTTGGGATTTCATTCTCTGGGACCTTCCAACCGAGCATCTTTCTTCTGTATGCGTGCCTATCTTCAACATCTGTTGAGTCTATTCCTGCGTCATGTAGGTCTATTCTGACTTGTGCGATCCACGACGTTGTTGATTTGACACCTTGTTCTTGACACTTAAGGATTCTGTTGGCAAGTCTCGTTGTTGGGAGTCTACTGATGTGTCCATAGAACCGAAGCCTCCTTCTTCTGATATCTGCTGCCAGGTTCGTTATCTTCTCTGTGGTCTTCCGGGAGTGCAACCTGTATCCATCTTCTGTTAATCTCGGACCAAGGATCTTCCTCAAGATTTTGCGTTCTTCCTTCAAAATACCCTCCATGGTAGCTTTTGTGTGGAGTGCTAGCGTCTCGCTTGCATATAATACCTCCGGTTTTATGACTGTGTTGTAGTGTCTGATTTTTGTGTGCGTCGACATACATCTCTTATTGTAGATATCACGCGTTATACCAAGAGCCCTCTTCATTCTCAGTAGCCGAACCTTTTGCGCAGCCTTCTCGCCACTTGTGAGTTCAAGAATTTCTCCCAGATATTTGAAGTGCTTGACTCTGTTTATCTTACCATATTTTGTGTTTAGTTCTTGAATATTTAATTTTGAACAGAAGAATTCGGTTTTTAAACGAGATTTGTAGACCGACCCTCTTTGCACATTCCTTTATGACTTCTATCTGTTTTACATCTGCATTACATATATATATATATATATATATATATATATATATATATATATTTATATATATATATATATATTTATATATATATATATATATATATATATATATATATATATATATTTCTATTTATATTTATATATATATATATATATATATATATAAAAGAATGAAACAATGTGATTCAGTAACAATGTGGTCTTAACAGGTTAGTTGCTGAGCATACAAAAAAATCAGACTTTTCTTACTTTTTAATAGTCAAACAAAATGTTGCTGCAAGAGCATTATAAAAAAACTCTGATTTTTTCTTAAAATAGTTAACCTTAAACATATTCATATCTGTAAACTCACCGTTTGCTACTCCATTTAAGAAGTTACTTTTTAAGGCAGTAATGCCCTAGGCAAATATTTTTCTAAAAAACTAGATCAGGGAATCTAATTTCTCTTTGTGAATTGATTAAAAATAAAGAGTATAAATTTAACAGAAATGATAAAATTTAAAACTACTTGAAAAGATTCTTTACAGATATATGAATATCAGGCCATATCAATTTTACTTTTTATCATTTTAGGTATTGTTTAGGCTTATATTTTCATTTAATCTATTGAATGTTAAGAAAATTCAGATTCTATACACCAATTTTGAACGAATTGGGACTAATTTAAACTTGTTTAATGATAATGAAATATAAATAAATGTAATAAATAAATGTATTTTAGTACTTATATATATATATATATATATATATATATATATATATATATATATATATATGGAGAGAGAGAGAGAGAGAGAGAGAGAGAGAGAGAGAGAGAGAGAAGGAGAGACAGATACAGATATAGATGGACAGATAGATAGATAACCTCTCTAATTGTTATTGATGTTTTTATGAATATTTATAGCTGTTTTAATTGCTATATTTCTATTTTATTTTCAGTCCAGCTAGCAAGCATAGTATACCATTACACTGTAGTGTGTACGGACTATACTACATTTGCTGTTACTTATGGTTGTTTTCAAATTTCTCCAGATTCATGCTCAGGTAATACTTCCTTAAAAACAAAAGTCAGACAGTTATATCACAACTTTATTTCAATTTATTTTGTTATTTTAAGGCGAAGAGCACATTGAGGCTTTTATCGCCTCCCTAAGTGTAAGTATAAAGTGTTATAGTCGTTAGTGTAGTGTTGTACGTGTAAGTGTGTTGGACTCGGGTACCGCGAAGGACGTCTAAATCCTTTCAATAGGTGCAGCTAGTCTGCGCCCCCCATTTGGGGTATCACAACTTTAAAACAATTTAAGTTTCAAAATAGTCAGTTTTTGTTCATGAAAATCAACTTATGCGATATATATCGACTTCTAGGCGATTAATATCGCCTACAACCAGTAACCAAGTAAACCAGTTTAAAATTGGTTTGTTGCTAGAACGACCTATTAGCGGACAAAATACTGAAAGTAGCCTATAATGGCAGCAGGACATCGTGTACCCGTGCGAAAATAGGACGAGACTGACTCTTTCAAATGACCTTCATTGTGTTACTGCGTTATTAAAAGAATTATTTTGCATTTAATGTGCATTATAATGAGTTTAAATTACATGTTTACATAACTGCATAATTAACACGCTGTTATAGCTAATTTACCTTGGAAAATAACTTGTTCATTGAAACGACCACCATAGGTAAAATCTAAACAAGAGACCATGCAATTTAAACACATTTAAATAACTTTTGTTTTGATTTTACACGCCTTTCAGGTCACAGTTTAACTTTATTTGTTTGTTATTCAGCTAATTATTTTAAATAATTACAAAATGACAGCCATTCAAAGCTTTAATCATGCGTTTTACTACGCATTTTTAAAACCTGATAAACTTTGAAAATAGTGAAGAAAATCTGCTTGGTAACGGACGTGTTGAAGTTGTAAATGTTATGTAAATTTGGCTTCTTGTTTATCAACATGTTCTTTTGATAAAAAGTATTTGAAAATGTTCTTCCATTGCGTCAGCTGTAAACATCTATGCACTTCTATATAATGAAAAATATTCTCACCACAAGCCTCTTTCGATTAATGTTGCTTGTAGAGTGTACGATGCGATTGGGTTAGCAAAAAACATATATTTAGGTTAAATTTAGACACATCTTTATTTAGGGAAATTAAGCTAATGTCTAAGTTGATAGCTAACCCTTAAATACCATAACTTATTTAAAACAAAATAATACAAAATAGACATATAAAAAATCCATTAGGTACAACATTTTTGCGTAGCATCCCAACGAATAAAACTTTATGCAGTTTTCACGAACGGTTTTCACTGTAAGCTTAAACTCAATATTAGATAGACTCCTTCAAAATTATTACTATATCTTTTTCAATAAAGCAACGCCAAACCAAACGAACAATTTATGTTTATCCTTAACAACGTTATAGTGTTTTATGTTTCTTTAACTTATTCTTTACAATATCATTTTATCTACTTTAACTCATAATAAATTAGTTGCGTTTGTTTTCAGAATTCGTGTTCTTTTTGCTGAGAGACCACACGAAATTCGATGAAATTATTGAGAAGAAAGACGTACAGAAATGCTACGACGGTGTTGTGAACCGTCCAATAAAAGATGTCCGCAAAACACCACACGAAAACTGCAACGACAAGTTTCATCATAAGCAATGAAAAGAGCACTTCGCTTTCCTTTGATTGTATTAGTAAATCATAACTTTCGTTAATTATAACAATTGGTAATAATTATTGTGTACGCATTATTACAATTTTCTTAATAACTTTTTAATTTAATTGCTTTTTAACATTGCTAATAGTAATAAATAAGTTTTATATCATTATACACTTCTTTACTGTTATTTTTGTATGTTTAAAACACTATCTTGGCAAATTAATTCTGTGTGTACAGTCGTATTTACGAATATTGTTGATTATTTAAATTAATTAAAGTTTAGAAATGAAGGAATCAAACACAACTTGAAGCAAACTTAAATAAACAACATTCTCATGCCAGTATTGTCCAAAGTGTCAGTGTATAAACTTAGGCACTGCCTTCTAAATTGTAAAACTACGTAAAATAAATAAAATAATAAAATAAAAATAAATAAAATAATAAGTAAAATAATTTAATAATAAATAAAATAAAATAATAAAATAAATAAAAAATTACAGCCCAATGTTAGGAAGAACTGAAATTTAGACTAAAGTGGTCCCATGAGGCCAAAAAATAAATAAAAAAAATAACGAGAAGACAGAAATTATTGCTACGAATTCACCCGCTTTATAAAAAACTTAATATGAACGGGAGCAGCATAAAACTAGTAAAACAATTTAAATATCTAGGAGAAATTATCTGACATAACTTGGACGGAAAACCTGCGATATTGAATAGAATAGCGAAGCTCAAAAAAGCGCATTTTTTAATGTGGTCAACTTATAACCAAAAAGTCTCTCGATATAGTCTAAAGTAAGACACTATAGTTCTGTGATTCTCCCGGAAACACTCTACGTCTGCGAGACCATTTTCCAGATCAAGAATAATGCTAGAACTGACCAGTTACTTACGATCGAGAGAAGAATCATTAGGAGCTGTTTAAATAAAAGTTACCAGAAAGATGGTTTCTGGAGAGTCGCTACCAACGAGACAGTGTATAAACAGGTAAATCCAACTACAAGTGTTATGAAAAAAAATGCCCATCTCTTCCACATACTTAGGATGCCCAAAAGCAGGATTCTGAAACAACTGGTCATGAGAAATATTAATAAGATGACCCCAAGGACACTATGTCTCGCAAACTCTGAAAGATCTGCAAGAGGTCGTTTGGCGGATCGAGGATGCACCGGACAGAACTATAATCAGAAGTATTCTGAAAGCCGGAACGACGAAGGACAGTGGTGTCAGACGAGATCAGGAGGCGGAGATCGGGTAGGAGTATTGAAGGAAGAAAAAGTTGGAATCCTCACAGTGCACTAACACGGATAAGAAGAAGAGACCGAAATATTGACTCAACGTGGTCCCATGTGGCCTAAAAGGAAACAAAAATAACTAAACGGTTTCAAACCAAAGCTGGTGTGTGAAAGTTTAATTAATGATGACCCAGAATACGTGATTCTTCATGGCTGAACAATATATAAGCTAAATGTGATAGCAAATTTCGAAATGAAACTAGAACAATTTTCGGGCTTATTTTGTTTATAGCTATCAGAATGTTTTAGAAAATTATTGAATATGACAAACTATGTTATATTTTTTCACATTATATTTATTGGGATTCCATACATCTGTGTTTATGAATTTGTCTGTGTGGACATTACTGAAAACTAGACTAATAGATTTTGATTACATTTAGAATGTAAATCTGGTTTTCTCATATCTAATCACGATTATTTAATTTAAAATGTCTTTATGTAAGCCAAAAATAATTAAAAACCATAATTTCTTAAAATTTACTCTAAACGGTTTTTTTAAATGTAGGGTATTAGTTCCTAATAAAAAACACACACACACACACACACACACACACACACACACACACACACTACAAAAACTAGACAAAATGAAGGTACATTCTTTTTCGGTATACTATACATGGATTTGGGTATAAATTTGGCGTATCAAAATTATTTAAACGTGAATCTTAATTTTTGATTATTATACTTAAAACAATGTAGTTAGAAATAATTGGATTTTTTTATTAAGCAAAATATTTATAGAATATCAAGAAAATCTAGATTTTATTTGGTTTGCAAAATATTCTTGAAATGATTGAATATTTTTCTAAAACAAAAATGACTTCGATATCACGCGTAATTAACGTCAATGTAGTCAATTCACAGGGATATTTACACTTTAACAATACGTACACAGGCCGTGCGGCCACCAATTGCGCAGCAGAGTTGAGCTGAGACGAGTTTAGCAGAGTTGAGCGAAATGAAGTTGTACGGCAACCACAAGCGGAGTTCTATCAGTTTAAAGAACGCGTTTGTATCTTTTAAATATAAATATTTTAGCCTATTCTAGAAACTATTATGTTTTAAAACCGTAACCTTGGGCATCGGTAACCATGGTAACTAGAAATAATAACCGCTAAGTCGTGGGCAAAGTGGTAAAATAAGACAGAATCAAAGCGTGATGGAGCCCAGCGACGCGCTTGTCTCCGCTCAGTTCCGTTACCGTTTTCAGTAGTTGCATTTATATTAAATACAATAGGTTAGGTTTTGAATGCCTACTCCCGGCGTAACTCTGCTACGCATTTGGTGGTAATCCGGCTTTAAACTAACTTCCAAGTGAACATCACTTTTTGGCTACAGAGATATAAAAAAAACAATAATACAATGAAAATATCACTCAATAGTTATAATTCCTGCCAAAAAAATACATTAATGTAATTTTCTGAATACTTGTGTTTCGTGAATATAATTTTTGTTTTTGTTTTAAAATATCAATCATAAATCTTTATTATTTTAGAGGCTATAAAATAAATTTAATTCAACTGAGAAATTATTGATAATTTGAAAGCACAACACTTAATTTTCAGATAAAATCCTCAACAAGAATACTTCATTATAACGAACTTGTTTAGTACCGATACAAATACCGTGATATTACCGGAATCCAAAATTTCGGCCAGTGAAAAAGAAAAGAAAGACGTACCAAATGTAGTCTAAATCACGAAGTAATTCATGCGAGCATTTCATTGTAATCTTCAGCTGTTATTTTAATCCTATAAATTAGTATTTATTGTCTTAGCAAGGCGTTTTTAATTGGTTTAATCCAAACATAGTAATTCAGTTAAGCATTAATTTGCAGTAATAAAAATTGCAGTACTGTAGCTTACAATTAGTGTTAATCCTGTCATGTTTTTATCTTTATAAACAGACATCGCTTTGATTCAGTATTATTGTGACTGTGAACGAAGCTTAGCACCCGCAATAGGAACGTTAATAAACTGTTTGATGGACGGTCCATTGATTGTAAAAGCTTTTAGGTAACTTGAAACTACGCCAGCAATTGTAAACTTCAAAAGGCCATGGAGACTTTCAATCGTAAGAGATGAAATTGCTAATAAAGTTTCAGATTTTCTTTTTGAAAAAACAATGACTACAGAAAACGTAGCTTCAAAAAATTTCACAACAGCTTGACATTAGTAAAAAAAAATTGAGTATTCTGGAGAAGGTAGGCTAACTAAATATGTATTCTTGTAAAATAAATTTGAAATTTTAACCGAACGATATTCTTTCAGAAATGTAACGAGCAACTTGAATTTGCTTTACTTGAATTATATCATATTAAGTTTTACAAAGTTCAGCTAGATGGAATTTCAAAAACTGCAAAACTATTGAAATGGAGTAACAGAACAGAGACTAAATTATTCGAAAGTTACAGTTTAGATGTGTTATTTTTATATTTAGTTATCGACTAAATATAACTTTTTTAACTAGCTTAAAAATAACTAACTTTTTTAATAACTTTTTTAAATATAACTAACTTTTTTAATTAGTTCAAAATTATTTTGTGAAAAAAGTAACAATGTGCTAAAAAAGTAATTACATTTGAACATTTCAGACGATATGGTAATACTGGTAATAATGACAACGTAATATTATACGTTCAACTGAATTCTCCCACACATTTTCAACGCAGTTAAAATTTACGTGATTATAATTAATAATCCTGTAATAAGTAAATACTATCCAGTATTCTAGACACAATGTCTACAGAACGCGAAACCAATGAGTTTTTGATTCTTGAGGATTTCTTAGAAAATAAAAAATACAAAAAAAAAAAACAATTGTTGAAGAGGTGATGGGCGCAATTATTTAAAAACACAACTGATATCGACGGTAACACATTCGGAATGTTCATACCGTAGATAATTCACTATTGCTTTCCCAGGAAGAGAACGGCGGCCTCTTCGAACATCATTGATAAAAACCATAACCAGTAAGAATTTTGCGTAATTTATTTTTTTATTTATTTTCGAATTTAATACTTTTTTATTTTCTTCCATGTTAAAAAAATGCGCGCTAGTTTTAACACTGTACAATATTTTTTTTAAGACCCAGTAAGTATACTACAGCGATATCTGAAACAAATATATAACCAACTAACTGTTACTTGCACTTAGCTACTAACAATTAAAAGGTGTTAACTGATCATCTGATTTACAAAAAAATAAATTTATAAAAAACAAATTACAGATTATGAAAAAGATCAATTTAATAAATTACTTTTTGTTGCAAAACGGACATAAGTCATAACGAAATATTTAAAAAAAATACTTCGAATTTTTAGACTACCTGAGAATAACAAAGAAAATAAAAATGTGATTATCACGTTTAATACACAAGATCGCTAAGATAAGACACACAAGTTTTTTATTAAACCTGGTCATGCCATATTTATTCATTTAAAAATTATTAATATGAAAATGGTTTAAGAAAAAAAATTGATATAAAATTTATGAAATATAAAATTAAAAGGCACTGTGATTATGCCAAAAAATAAAATAAAATCACACAGAAAATATTGTTGATTAAATACAACATAAAATCGTTCGTTTGAATAATTCCACCGTTGTTTTCCCATTTTCCTAATATGTAAAACATTTTAACTGTTTTCAGTTTACGATTAACATTGTAGTAGATATTTCAAAAAAGTTTGAAAACAAAAACATAATCTAATAACAATTAAATTTTATAATTATGTTCTGCTAAATAATTCTGAATAAATTCATTAACTTTTTTCCAACCGGAATTTGAGAAACAATATAATTAGTTTTAAACAATGCATTTTCAAATTACCAAATGAATATTATTAATATAATTATCATTTTTGTTGCTACCACGACCGGATTTTCCGATAGATGCCTATTAAACTTTTTATAAACATATAATTACCTAATGTACATATATGCATGCAATTTTACCTAAGTTACATAGTTGCATTCTAGCACACACCAGCAAGTATCCGACAGGAATAAAGTAAGTATAAAATGTTAATTGTTACTGGAAATTTTCAGTTTTACAACATAATTTATTTTCTCTACATACGAAGTATATTTTTAAAATTATCATAACAGACGTATCTTTAAAATTAATAAATTTATCTACGCTTAAGTGTGACGAGACCAAAAATTGATTTAATCTGTTTGTGTGCCTATGCCACCTTGCTAAATCATATATTAGATAGATTAGGGTACAATTTTTGAATATGTGCATTTTTCGCATATCATCTCGTGATCATATTTCCTTATTTTTTAAAAGTTTTTTTCCTTAAAAAAGCTCGAGAATTAAAAAAATTATTTGAGAATCGATTAAATTTTTTTGCTGAAAAATAATCACTAAGCATTCAAAAATAGTGTTTATGGGAAATTCAATAAGTTTCTCTCTGAAAATAATCTAGTTCATGAGCAAGTTAATCAAAAAATATGTTAACCAATATTTCTTAAACATTTGTCATTATCTAGTTTCCTATCAATAAGCTTGACTCGGTTGGGGACTCGTTGGTTTGATGTGGTTAAAGCACCGGTCATTTGATGCGTCTATAAATTGCGCACCATAAAGTTCTTGGTTCGAGCCGTAGTTACTCCAGTTGCTTTTCCCTTACCATTAACGTTTTTCCTTCATCCTCATTCGTCTATCCTGCAGAAAGTATGGACGTGAAGCAAAGTGTATACATTTTTTATATTTTTAAAATTTGAACTACACTTTTTTAAGGTTAACCTAAGCCCAAGAAAACCAACAAAACTGAAGGAAAATAGTTGAAAGATTTTTTTAGAAACAATTACACTATAATTTTAAATAGTAAATGATTTTCTTTAACTTTGAGTTAAAAGTTCAATGCATTCTCTGGCTTCGTTTGCAATACAATGTGGTGAAATGCCAAATTTTCGTGAGTTAGTTTTAAGACCATTGATGCAAGTTCAAGGCTAAAACGACCTCAGAAAACACAACAAATGTGTAAGGTTCGTTAATACTATCTGGTGTTGGATAGCAAAATAATTTAATATTTTAATATTGTTTACATTTTCAGAATGGCCATTATAACATTACTGGCGATTCTTGGACTATTTGGTACAGTTTATGCATCAGAGTGCAAAACACCTTCACCAATAAACAATTTAAATGCTAAAGATGTAAGTATGTAGATTGTTTTATACAAGTACTATTCCAAAACTTAATTCACTAATCTGAAAGAAACACATTCATTACATTTATGTAAAAAACGTTAGAATTTTCTGTTAATTTGTAAAGCCCTACTATTAAAACATTTGTCCGAAAGTTTTATTTTTTTCTGAAAATTTATAGTACAAATAGAAGTTTTTAAAATGTTCTTAAAACAAAATTTAATTTTTATCAAACCGTACTAAATCTATTTCAATTGTTGAACAGAAATATTTGAAATTTTATTTTATCCCAACAATAATATTTGGCCAGCCACTCAGCCCCTTTTTGGGGCACGAATAATTTTCTGCACTGACCATGCGCGTTGTAGTGAAGTGTATTATTTATTTGTTCGAGAAACAAGTGTGATTTATTATACGCAGACGTAAATAAACAAGAGTCTGTGTGTGACAGTTTATATTCGAAATTTTACTCCGATTTGCTTGGCAAATAATTTATATTTGTAGCAGCTTGGTCTAGCTTGTTATCAAGCAGAATCCGTTCAACAGTTTCAAAATAACGTCATTTTAAATTTTTATAAAAACCGTCACTTTTTCATCGAACACTATTTTTTTGAATGTCTGATTCTATCATGATCTGCTTTAAAATCTACATATATTAGCATTTTTATAAGTCTAATCTCTTTTGAAAATAATAACAAATGAATGTATAAATGTTTAACTTTGATTTTGATAATTTCAGTGAAATATTAATATTAAAATTGATAATAAAAGCAAAATTTTAGGCAAAATAAAGATTTTACTTGAATAGTGAAATCATATTTTCAAATGATATAGTACAAAAAGGTATTGTTGAAAATGCTTTTCCATAAAATCGTAGCGAAAACTGCATACTGTAATTATTTGCTTTTTACTGCCTAAACCTTACAAATAATTTAAATATACATGGAATACTGACATAATGGATAAACACAACAACGAAACACTTAAACGTTAATGCAATATACAAATTTATTTCATACTAGTTTAAGTACTTTAACTTGATGAGAGAGAATATCTTTTAATCTAAAATAGGCTAAATACAGATCCCAGATCCCATTGCATACGAAATTGGGTAACTGAAAATAGAGAACGCTATCTACCGGAAATAAAATGAAATATGTATATTTAGGTTATATTTTGAGATTATAATTAGGTTAATGTATGAATCACTAATGATATGAATTACTTAGGATGTCGAAGAGAATGTAAGCTAAAATCACGTCACTGCAGCAATTTATAGACTAAAGTTAGGCTCTATAAGATAATGTTACTGACATAAGAGCCCTAAAATTAAAATTATTTTTTTCAGAAAAAAATTAAAAAATCGTTATTCGTGTGCAGAAATAAAAAAATGTAAAATTCCTGACTACCTTCGTATCGCATAAGATAGACTCAGAGAAATAGTTTCTACTGAAAACTTACGTCTGGTAGTGTTTGGTTAAGTCTGCCAACACTTCTTACGCTTGTGTTATAGGGACTGATCAGATTGCCAAAAAAGAGAATTTCTCTAGATTCTTTGATTTCAAGAAGAAAATTGAGGAGGAAGACCGTGTTTTGGGAAACTTTTTTTATCTAGTACGATTTACAGATGGCTCAATAGCAAAGACAATCACTGGTTTTGTGATGCCTGAGACCAAGGAAGAAGTTGCCTTGAGGCAACAAAAGTATTACAGGATAAAGTAATGGCAATTAATGACTTTTTTCTGTAGAGTTGAAAAGAGCCTTCAAGAAGAATCGCATTGATATTCATACCGATAGTCAGACAGCAAACATAGCACTTGCGTGTCCTATAATTCTGTCCAACCTAGGAGGGTTGGAAAAACCTCAAACCAGGATGTCCTTGTAAAAGCGGGTTACTGTTCTCCAGGTTCCGGGGCATACTAAGGTTGACAATAATAAAGGACTAGTTGGAATAAGATCTGTTTGAGTTTATCGAAGCTTAAGGAATTACTCTGTCGTTGGCTGGGTCTGCTATAAATAAGTGGATTAACAGGCAAAATGGAATAACCTTCATGGGCTGTCCTGTATGAAGCGCCTTTTAAAAATATTCCTCTTGAAGGATATAGGGAGGCAACAGACAGAGCAGAACTCAGAAAAATCATTGGGCTTATTAAAGAGCACTGTTGTCTTAGGGTGTACGTGATCAGGATACGTACATCATGGAGACCGTGTGTCAGTTATGCAGAAAATTGGACGAAACGATAAGAAACATAGTTTATAATTGTGAGTCTCTTGCTTGAAAGAGGCTAAGAGATTTTTGTTTCAAGGACCCTAGAGACTTCCAGCGGGACTAGCTAATCAATGATTTCTGGAACTTACTAATGGTACCAATCTGCTGGACTAGTATTTAAGAGGTTTAGTCGCACAATAGGTCCGTCGATCGCATTGCTTGAGGTTGTATAATGCCTTTTTCTAGTTCTTAATCTAATCTGAAGTTGTAGTACATTTATACTACGTATGATTCAGACTGATGTAACATTGACTAATACTACCTCTTTAGTTTTCAGGGTCATGGTACATTGTAGGTCTGGAGACGCTGGATGAAGAAGAAAAAAAATACGATAACTCTAGATGCGGTAAACTTCTAATTAATTTGGACAACGGAGAGGATAAAGAAAACAAATGGCAATCCTCTTTAATGGCTGGGTTAGCAGATTTTAGTAATCATGTTTAAGTATTCACCTAGCAGTAATAAAATGCATGTTGTACAAAAATATATTTACTAGATACTGTAAAAAACTGTACATAAAATCTTATGTCACTACCAACAGGTAAATTAAACATTTTCAGTAAAATTATGACATCATTATTTTATTTACTTTTATGCGTAGTCAACCAGGTCCTTGAAATTAGAAAAGATTCTGACCCTCAAATTACCTTTTGAAAGTGTAGTTAGAAATTAATAAATGTGTGTGTGTGTGTGTGTGTAATTTTTAACGGCTTTTCAAGGAAAATTAAGAGGTTCCAAGGTCTTACGCTCTAATAGCTTATTGTCCAAAGAACATTTCTAATAAATATATAAGTAATTTTTCTTTTTTTAATTTAGAGAAAGCCCTATTTTTTCTTCATTTAATTTTTCAATTAAAATATTCTTTATTAAAATATTGTTTATTGTTTTCCTTGAAGGCTATACTAAACAATATTGTAGGCTATTATAATATTTATTTTTTGAAAAAATGCAGATACTTTATGATTTGTCGAAAGTATCAAAAGATGTGGCTTCGATAAAATTAAAAATGTTGTTTTCATATGACATAATTACTTTCAGTAAATGGTATGCAATAAATTACTTTCATAATTAAAAATTATTTTTAATTCATTGAAAAAACAAAAGAAAAAAATAAAACATGCTAAATATAAGTACATTTTCTAAAATATTTTTGCTTAGTAAAAACTCTTGTTATTTTTCTTAATTAACTCTGTAAAATCAGTGTACAAAACCGACAGAAAAATATTCTTATAAACGTTTCTTCCAGTTAGCTGGTTTGCTTGTATTCTATTTATGAAGTAGTTTTCTTTTGAACTTAAACATTAGATATCACTTCATCTAAACTGTTTATAATCGAAAACTTTGAAAGTCCAATTCAAAATAATTAAACTACTACAATTAGTGATGTTTGCTGAAACAACAGATAGTTGGTTTTAGTTTTTTTGGAAACATTGTATCAATAACATTTTGTTAACTTTCTATAATCTGTTTCTTTTTTTGCAGGAAGACAAAGGTAGACCTTAGTGGTACTTATACGATACCGGACCCTAAGCAAGGGACGTTTAAAATGAATTGTAAGTAATAAAGATATATATACTTTATATCTTATTAAAGATCTTAGCGCTACGTAGTCAACCGTAGTAGGTCTTTCGTAACGGAGAGAGGTCTTTTAGAATTAATAGTTATTTCAAGTAGGTTATGGTAGGTAGATTTTGTACACAAGGTTCGAGTTTTATTAAAGGTTATTGATAATATTTAAATTATTATTTTGTGTAGAGCTAAAGTGCTTAGTTTAGTTAGAATTTAGCCAAGAGAAAAAGTTTGTTTTGCATTAATTGTCGCCACTGGACATGCTTGTTTTTTTTTAATCAACAACGTGTAGCATCGTGTATAAAGATCTATATCACCATCTGCAGCACTTACAACAACAATCGCAGATCAACTCCAAATTTGAATTATATATAGACTATTTTAAGATTAATTGAAGTAAGATTAATTAAAAAAAAGATTAAATTAAAGTAAAATAACCAGCAGGAAAATGCAAAGAACTTTTATTATATTTTGATTGTATTTAAAGGCCCTAAACATTGAAATCGTTGAACAAAATTGTATACATTTAAAGAATTTACAGACATCATATAAAACACATTTTAAATATAAGGAAGTTGGCAATTTAAATATTAAATTTATATTGGTAGTATAAATATTAAAGTTGGGTATTAATAAATGGTAAAGATATCAGGAACTGTAAACTGTACTGTATTTGAAGTTATGGTTTGTTTTGTGGTCAGTTAAAAAATAAAATTTTGTTTATCATCAAAGGCAAATCTTGTCTACTATAAATCATTTTCTTCATAAACGTCATTTACGGCTCTGTAATTGGCTCCAGAAATGGTGGTTTTTAAAGGTTTTAAAATTTAATTAAATTAATGAATTCTTTTTTAAAATATATTTTATGTTATTATATTTAATTAAAAATTCACTTAAATAAGTCTGTTATTATTTACAATTTTTTCATGCTTTTGCGTTATTGTATATACATATATATAAGATATTTTTATGTGCTTTATTGATTTGATTATTATTTTATATGTTTTAACTGTTCAGATGTTCTTCGCAATCTGACGTACGATATGACTGTACCATGCACTGATTACAAAACGTACGCTATCGCGTACGTCTGTCTTAAGATTGATTCTGATATCCTTTCAGGTAAATACAGGTATTCATTAACTTACATAACCATACACTGATATGAAGTCAAAAAGTAAAATGAATAATAGATATAAAGTTATTCGATATACGCTTAATTACTTACTGTTTTTGGTATGACTAGTTAATTTTGTATTAACCTTTCATACTCGTGTTTATCATTTGATATTTTTGGCGGAAATAATAGCTGCAAATAAAACGGTTGTTTATTATTTACAGGATTTTCATTGTTGTTTGCGAGAGAGAAAACAGCCTACGACGAATTAATTGCTAAAGATGAAATTAAAAACTGTTTGAAAGGAGTTGCAAGGACACAGCTCAATAGCATAGGAAAGGTATCGTTCAGTGACTGTCCGGCAGACATCTGAAACAGATCAGTTCAGTGTAGTAGTTAAAAACAATTAATTTGTTATTATAATTTAGAAAATAAAGTAAACTTTTAGCAAGATTAAATATTTTATATTCAACAAAACACTTAGTCTGTTTATGCGACGTAATAGTATTTTTAATGTATTTGAAACATATTTACAAAAACTGATTTTGATTCATTCTAGTCCGTAATCGATTGTAAAGATGAATTTCATAAAAATGTTAAGGTTTTTTTAAACCAATAAATATGTAACAACGTTCTTGAAACGAAATACATTTTGTTACTTGAGAAAATAGTCGAATCTATTATCATAACTAATCGAACCAAAACGGAGAACAATACTCAATAAATGTACACTTTTCATTATAAAATTTAATTTAAATTTTCACGAATTTCAAAAATTGTTCTAAATTTCATAGTCAGTGCTCCTTTAACGACAGGTCTAGTACTGTAATGGCCGATAAAATGCTAATTTTGTTAAAGGAAATCCAATATACTTGAAGAATATTCCCTTTAACATTCCTAAATAAACAATATTTCTTCCGCTAGTAATGTTGTTATTTTTTGTACATATAAACGTTTCCTAGCTTCAAAAATTTTATATTTGTTGATTCAATTCGGAATACTTACATTTACAAAACATTTTACCGTACTCAACAACTTTTTCCTTTTTATAATTGAAAATGAAAGTAATCCAAGACACGTCATATTAATTATCGAGAAAAAAATACCATCTTCGACTTCCAAAAACAACCATTTCTCAAATGCTATATAAAAATATTCCAGACAAAAAAGTCATTGAAAATATCTCTTAAGCGACTAAAGAAATAAAACATCGTGATTACATTTCATGTTTTGGTTTGATATTGACGATATATACATATATATATATATATATATATATATATATATATATATATATATATATATAAATTAAAAGTCGAAAATATTACCATCCCAATTTATCAAAGTCAGTTTCTGAATTATTTTGAATAGAGATACCAGAAAACTCCCAAAGTTTTTTATAACTTCAAAATAGTCTCCAAAACCTGGCTGTATATGGTAAAGAGCTAGTATTTAGACCTTGGCAGCGGATCCAGCCATTTGGCTCGTTGACACGGAGGTAATGCCGGTGCAGTTCTGGAAGAAGTTTTAACAATCGAATTTATTGGAACGTTTCAGATTGTGGTTTAAATTAGACACTACACGAATTATGTCCGTAAAGTGAAAACTGAGATGCGGCTCATCATTATACGAAGTCTTGTACATTAGGTTAAGTTGGGTTTCCACACGAAAATGTCCAGAAGCTCCTTGTTCGCAGTTACAGGATCAGTCTTAACCACAGTCGAGTGTATCGCTTGTAGTTCCTTCTTTGTTTTTCTTCAGCTGTTTCTATATTCTATTTAAGCTCTCCTATTTGTAAGATTCTCGTGCAAATATGATTTCAATTTCTCTATGAGTGCGCTCAAGGTGTTCCACTAAAAGTTCGTTCAAAGTGTTCTACTAATAAGACCTTCCTCAAGGTATTCCACTAATAAAACGCCGTTAAAGGTGTTCCAATAATAAGAGTTTGCTCAAGGTGTTCCACTAAAAAGAATTCGTTCAAGGTGTTCCACTAATAAGAATTCACTCAAGATGTTCTACTAAGAAGACTTCGCTCAAAGTGTTCCACTAAAAAGAGTTCGTTCAATATGTTCTACTAATAACAATTCGTTATGGTTTTCACTGACGTGGACAAAAATTGAAGAACTTATCAGTGTCCTCCCTAAGCTTTCCACTCATACCTTCAAAAACACCACAAACTGATTTCTGTTCTTCAATAGGATGTACCCACAAACTCCTGTTCCTCCGTTTCCGCCTATTTTAAGTTGGTGGGTGGAGATTACGCAAGAGATACAATTGGGCTAAATTTGCTTAGTATACTAGGAAATAAATTTGGCTCATTTAATTTAAAGGGTTTACTTTTTAATTTCCAATAAAGAAGGTTACCGAGAATTACTTTTAATCAAATTAAAACAACGATAACGGGATAGAGACTAGTTTCATTGATATCGTGAATGGACTAGTCCCAGCGATAAATACAAACACGTACACAGCCAGATAAATATTTCAGTATAGAAAATATTTTTAGACTCAAGTACAGTGCTGTTGATTTTGAATATGAGATTTTTCACTTTCTAGTAAAAACATATTGGGCCAAAATTATGAATGTAAGACTGCTAACTTAATACCAGTGATAAGAGACACCACGTTTTGCGTGAGCTATGAGTGTCTCTAGACATAAACTTGTGATAGTGATTGCTACCATTGATAGACGAACTAGAAATACAACCACCATTATAAAAAACTTGCTTGATATCCGAGGCTAAAGTCCAAACAATTGGACTATCTTTGACAAGCAGCTAATGCCGGTGCAGTTCTGGAAGAAGTTTTAACAATTGAATTTATTGCAACGTTTCAGATTGTGGTCTAAATTAGACAATACACGGATTATCTCCGCAAAGTGAAAACTGAGGGGCGGCTCAGCATTACACGATGTCTTATACATTAGGTTAAGTTGGGTTTACACACGAAAATGTCCAACTGCCGCTACGAAGGCTGCACGCTGCAAGGACAGGGGGTGGAGACTTTTAAGGGAAAAGACAGTATTGTTTTCTATTTAAATGTAGTTGAACACTCTGTCGCAAGATGCTACAAGCAGGGAGCCCTCACAATTCAAACTTGGTTTTATTAGTAGCCTAACAGGACGAACAAGTTCGTTTTTCGCAAAAGCCGTTTAACTGTTTAAAAATTCAGCCATCCAAAATATTTTGAAAATTAGTTGGTTTTTTTTAAATTGTGTTTACATCATTGTAATCATCGTTGAAAATACAAAAAGTAATACAACTTTTGTCATGAAAATTTCATTTTTATAATTTAATCTTTCTATAAAATGCTAGTATAAGTAACATTTTAATACTAATTATAATAGTGGCATGGAATTTTTTAAAAAATAATAATTTTATTTTCAAGATAAACACAATTTGGAAATTTGTCAGCAGACTGGATGTGTGTCTAAATTAATTTCATTTTCACATGAAAACCAGTAAACCTATCAATTTCCTCAACACACCAATATAAATTCATTTCAAGTTGGTTCCATGCCAGTTATTTTTGCTGAAACATCAATATTCCTTTGTTAAATAATACTTGCACGTCAGCTGAATTTTAAACTAATTGATGTGCTTATTTTAAAATATCATTTTAAAAAAATCGACAGCGCTGTTTTTCTGACAATAAGTACGTGTGAATTTCGAAAGTGTTGAACCAGTTGGATGCAATTTGCATGTTTTAAACTGTATATATGTATGCGTGCGCCCACGCGCGTGTGTGTGTATCTCACAATTTAAATAATGAGAAAGTGTATTTACTGACTTGAAAAAAGGAATACAATCTCTTTTACTAAAGGAACACGCACATATACACACAAGTGCTCATATATATATATATATATATATATATATATATATATATATATATATATATAAAATATATAGAAATAAAAATCTGTGGTAATTCAAGGATCCAAATCTGGGTTTACCCATGGTGATCATAGGATAGCAGCGCATTTACAAAACGTTGCTTAAAGCAGCGGTACGGTAATTTTTGAAATATAACTACTGATCACAGAAATGCATTATAGACTTTAAAAAAATCATGTTTTTTTAATAATAACCCAAGGAATGGGTAGTTAAATTTTCAAAGTGAATTATTAAGATTTTCTCTTGCAAAAAAACCGAAATTAAAAACAGATAAAGCAAGTTAAATTTTAAAAAAATGTTACTTATTTCGTTTAATTTTCATTACTCCGCTATTTTCCTTTTTTCCATTCTTAAGTAAAAAATAACCCAGCATTCTCTTTTAATAACCACAAAAACATAATAAAACTGAAATTATGCACTAACAAAAACTTTCGTCAGAATCATTTAACGTAGGCGCACCGCTTGACTACATGAAAAATAACGTAGACAAAAAATGATTTATTTAGAGAAAACATTATTATGTTCAACATAGATAATATCATTACTTCCAATTATTTCATTTTGAAAGCAGGGATATAAACAAAAATACAGAGTAACAAGCAAACGAAAGCAAAGCGTTATTTTATACATAGAAAATATTTTGAAAAACGAAAAAGAATTTTTAAGAATTTTTTCACTTTTTCAGTAAAACAGTGAGTCTTCACGTATCAAATTTTGGCGCTGGGCAGCCGTGTTGAGGAATTTTTTGTATTTCTTTTACGGGTTTTGTTGAAACGCTATCAAAACACTTTTGCACTTCATATTTTGAAACTATTTCGTCGTACGTTTTTGGATCTCTCAAGAAAAATAATACAAATTCTGAAACAAAATATAAGAATAAAATTATTATTGAATTTCAATTATACATATATATATATATATATATATATATATATATATATATATATATATATATATATATATATATATATATACACATTATATTATATTAGTACATTACTTAATAATTAATGATACTAAATATTGCCAAAATAATTTTCTTTTTTTTGCCTGTTATATCGTCTAAAATAGTTTTTGTGACAATAGTTTATCTGTGGAATATTTGAAATTAATTTTTTTTTGGTATTTGAATACTATATTATATTTGGGAATAATATCTCTAGTTAATAGAATATTTTTGAAATAAGATGAATTAAATTTAAATTGTATGTTCGAAAACAAGCATAAGTGGTGAAGACCTTAAACTAATCTTAGATTGGAGATTTTTGACAATATTTAATATAATTTAAGAGGAAAAACTTTTTTTAACGTTTTATAGCATCTAACTGTAAATAAAAACAATAATCATGTAAATTCAAGAGAAAGAAATTAGATGAACATTTCGGATCGATTCGAAGAGAAAATGTTATGATTGAAAAGTAAATACAATGAATAAAAGTAAAGTTTAAGAAAAACATTTTGGAAGAAGAGCAATGCTTTTGAAGATCGCTACAATTTATTTCTTTAAGCACCACAGAAAGACGAACAGATAAAAGATACTTATAAGTTGTAATTATTGAAATTACAGAAAGGATAATTAAGTACATTGCTAGATTTTGTTTTGCGTTAACCACTACCATAATAGTTTACAAAAAAATGTGTAATAAATTTGTTAAGAGGATGGAAAAAAGATAGAAAAATAACAAATTTTAAAAATCAAAATATTGGACAACGAATAAAGTGAAAGAAAATTGGTCTTTTAATCACAGTTACTGTATATCCAGATTTGAATATAAATCAAACATAAATTGTTTATTTTATAAATCTTAAATATGTGTAGATATTTTCAAAAAAAATTACAAATACATAAACATTTGGAAATGTAATCACTGTTATTGTAACAGCTATGCGTACAGTTTTCAATTATGTTTCACAGTACCTGACACGCCATTCGTAGTATTTGCGCATGAGTAAGAAGCGACCCAAGTGGTGTAGTCGGTGCACATGACAGTGTAGTCGTGGGTAACATTGTCACCAACACCTGAAGAATAAGAAAACTTATATAGATCACGTAAACATAAGATAAAATTGAAAACAGAAGTTGAAAGTAAAAGAAAAATGTAATTTCTGCTTAAGCAGAAAAGAAATAATATTAAAAAAAAGTATGCTACTTATTGGTGAATTCAATCAGACCAGATTTTAATTATCTTTTAGAACACTAAATCCTATTATGAAATCTTCCTGGATTTAATTTCAATGCATTTAACTTTATGTATGTTTTTGTAGTTTGAAAAAATACAGAATAGTATATGAGATTTTCGGTATTCAAATTAAAATTAATTAATTTAAAAAGCTTTAGATCTACTCACCAATGTTCTGTTTCGGTAACATTGCACTGTAATCAGTCTTTAATGCTATAGACTGCTCTTAAACACAATATTATTTTAGGTTCCATAACCAAAACTACAAATTTCTTGCAACTTGGAAATTCCAAAGACTTCACACTCACAAAAGTAGAAATACAATACACGGTAAGTTCGTCTAAGCCTACAATTTAACTCAATGTTAAAGAAATGAATTTTATAAAAATTATGGTTAAAAAAATATTTTACTTACTGAGCGCTTTCAGAAAACCTATTTCGGGGTTCGGTAGAAAGTAAGGTCCTTTCAAATCACTCTTTTTATTTCTGTAAATAAATTTTTGAACGTTAGTCAAATCTTTAAATCAGAGTTATTTTAAAAATTAGAAATATGAAAGGAGACAATAGATATGCACCTGTACTGAGGTCTAGAACACTTTTAGCAGGGTTGTCAATAAATATTTGTGTTTTTATAAGTTTATATAAGAACTCGTATTTTTGAAATAGTATTTTGATTCGGTTAAACTTAAAAAAATCAGTTTGATCAAAAATATTTTTTTCGTAATTGCGTCAATTAAAGAACCACAATATATTATACTGCGTATTTATCTGATCGTATTTTTGTAAACAAAATTAAAATTTGAATAATTTACGATTTTAAATTGTCAATGATAAAAGAAAAAGTGTAAAGTTTATAAAAATATCTACATTAG
>CM040186.1:95189142-95269142 GCA_022606455.1 Callitettix versicolor
CTAACAACCAATTACTCCACATCAGAAATGAAACTCTTTACCAAAAAACTGAAACATTATCAGACACAATAAGAAAAACGAGAATTTATTTTTATGGGCACATCCTCCGAATTGACAAAAATAGACTAACCAAAAAAATATTTGACTACTTTTGTAATAAAAGAGCAAAACCACTTTGGTTTAGAGAAACAGAGAAAGACATAACAGAACTGCAGTTATCATTGACACTATGCTCATGGACAGAACAGTCAAAACAATAACCAAGGACAAGAAGCAACGGTTCCAAGGCAAAGTCAAATCCAAGCGAACGATCCAAATCTCTGGCGAAGAAAGAAAAGCAAGATCACAACAAACGAAGGAATACTGGGCTACGAGGAAGGCACAGAACATTAAAAAGTGATTGATTTAGTATACCCCAAAGTTGGGTGAAACAAATAAAGAGAGAAAATACAAATAACTATAAATAACAAATAAAAACGAATTTAGCAGATATAATATTTTCTACAATATAATTATTCTAAACTCTTTAAATTCATTTACTTACATTATCCAGAGATATGTAAATGGCAGTGATGTAGAAGAAACTGTCTTCACATTACAAACACTTTTACTAAAAAATACTCAGAAGTAGCCTAATTTATTATCATTACGAGGTCATTAGCTTATCATTAACAACCTGCCGAAAACCTTTGGTTCAAGATTAACTAATCACTGGCATAATTTGTTTTTATTTAAAATAGAGTCGTTAATATTTTGACAAGTTATCGACGAAAAGTGAAAACCACTGTTTTATTGAAATGGAAAATTTTGTTCTTCAGATGGTTTTAGTTCAGATACAACACATTAGTTCATTCTTTTCGTTTACAGAATGTATGGGAATATTGACAAAAATTGTTCCGTTGTTGAAGTAATAATTACAGCCGCTAATTCAGTAAATTAAAAACAGTCTTAAACAAAATTTCACGTTCTTACTGTTGGGAAAATAAAAGCAGTTTTGTAATCTTAAATATCTACTCTAACGATTTTCAGGCAACTTATTAAATTTTTTTTTTTTTAACTTGAATGTCTGTTGGTATATGTTTATGTGTATTTTGATGATATTCAGGATTAAAGTTTGGGTTTGTCTAAATATCCCAAAACTACTATTTATTTTTGTAAAAGTTTTTGGTTGAAAAAACTGTTCATCATATTACTTTTACAAATACAGATTTAAAAAAATTGAACTTTCGAAAACATTTGTTCAAACGTTCAAAAACTAACGTATGAGTCGCTATATGAAACCAAAGAAATGTGCTTGTAAGTAAACAGATAAAAGCACTTTTAATTTTTCTATGTTTTTATTATTTTATGGCTTAAAATTAGGACAGTGAAACAAATTGCCATTAAGTACTTTATTACTTGATTAAACCTTACGTGTTCAGATCCACAAGGTTATAATGTGTTTCGTACTGTTATCTTTGCATGAGTGTGTGCTGTTCGCTACACTCAGTTAAATGCAGTGTTCAAATCTGGTTTGCTAATGTTTAATTCTAAACCAATTTATTAAGTTCAATTTAGGCCAAAAATATTGTAGCCTATCAAATACTGGCTTAAAGAGTTTTAATCACATTTTGCTAAAACTTAGCACAAAATTACCATAAAAAACTTTTGCAAGAGCTGTTAAAATTTTATTTTCTAAATATTTGTACAAAACTTATAACATTTATAATCCATGGCTTAAACAACGTTTAAATTTGTCATTACGAAGATATTTGGGATATATGGAAAACGTTTAGGAAACTTCTAAAAGTAGACATTAACAATTTGTAAGTAAATTTTTAAAAACCGAGTTCAATCTTTTATTATGTATTTACTTCGAATTGTAATATATTTATATAGTAAATTTCCTATTCGTTTCACTTATTAATTTAATAAGTAAGCATGGTGATGAGCATATATTTCGATAAATTAAGTTTCCTGGTTTTTTAAAAATATTTTTCAAACGTAATATCTTGAGAATATAAATAAATGTGAGCGGGATTTGTAATATTCTTATATCATTTGATTTGATCATTATAAAAAGTGTTTTATCGCAGGAAAACGTTAGAAAAACATACATTTATTTTTTATGACATTTTAAAAGAATGTTAAGCTATGCAAATCGCATGCTAAGAGGCTTAAATTTTAACTTCCGCATTTAATTAGCGAAGATAAATTATGATTTATCTTTTCACTCTAATTACCCTCTTCAGAATAATATTCGTTAATGGTTTCAACTGTGTCAGGCCTATAAAAACCGATCAGTCAATGTCTGGAAATGTAAATTTCAGAAATAATTAAGCATTTATAAATTTTCAACTCTTTAACAACTATATTTTTTGTCAATTTGTGTATAATTACATGCAAATTTAGTACAATTAAATTCTTTAAAAATAAATCATTGTATTTCTGTTATTTAAAAATTAAATTAAATGAATCGAGTTTTTTTTAATTGAAATAACTATTATGTCGTGAATTTAATAATTTAAAATGTTAAACAAAAAACAACGATTTTTCAAGAATTAATATTCTCAAGAGAGATTTAAATTCGTAACAATTAAATAGTCATCATTGCTTAAGGTTTTCTTCTAATAATGATATGTGACTCCGTCAAAGAACTGTCGTATTATTTAAAGTATTATTCTGAGAATGTATACTTTAATTCAACGTTAAAACCAATTTGTAACGTAATGCTACACAGACACCTTGTCTATTAAATGAACCAACCCACTTGCTGCATTTACTGTGGCCTTTCTGTCACGACCTTGTATTAATTGTCTTGGAACAATGTTTCCAAAACCTGGCAAAACAATTTCTTGTAATTAAAACCTAACCTCAAATTAAACGTAAGAAAATTACATTTTAAGGTTCTGCTTTATTTTGTACTATGTAATATTTTATGACAAATGGTCCTTCAGTTTGGTAAACAAACCTACTTTAGCAAATTATGATTTAAATGCAGCCTTGTTATATAAATTAATCAGATATTAATCATAGTGCTTTAAACCACAAGAAAAAGGACCTTTTTTTCAGTACAAATTTCGTTAAATGTAGACTAAAGCGATAAAGTTATTTATGTCTCAAAAGTACATTTTTTTAAGTGACAGAGGTATATTTTTTCTCTCTTTTTTTTATTTCACTACAAAAATGTAAATTACTTTTTTTAATTTTTAAATTCTCTCTTGTGTTTTAATATTTCGTAAATAATCTAATATAGAGCATATAAAAATTATGACGTGTTCTATTAAATAAATAATGTAAACTATCCATATATTGTATTTTAAAGTTATTTTTTTCTTATTAGCTGATGTTTTAATTTCATATTTTTAGCATTTCAGTAGAAACACTAAGCATTTGATTGCACTCAATATTTAAAGTAATGATATATCTATACTTTAATATTACAGCTGAAAATAATAATAATAATCCCCTAACAAACTTTATTATTTTGTAAATTATTACTAATAAAAACATTAGTTTTGAGTACTAAACTGATTATAACTAATTTAATTTTGACTAGTAATTATAGAAATAAATTTCTTTAAACTTTTAATTTAACACTTTTTTGTTGTAAAATATTTTTTGCATTGATAATTAAATTATTTGTTTCAACTAATTAACACAGTATAAATTGGCTACCAACACATTTCAACGGCTGACATATACAATCAGTCAAACTTTGCAGTGTTTCCGTTGCAGCGTAACAAACGGCAGGCGTTACTCAAAACTGTTTTAACATCAAACAATAGCGTTGATAAATAATTAACAAAAGTTCAGCTTTTAACTTACTGCAGTGTTTTGTTGGGATTCAATTTAAAGTTACGCTATCATTACAGTGTTCTAGTGAAACAAAATTAACAGTTGACATATTATATTAAGCCCAAAAAAACATTATATTTGAAACATTTATGTCTGAGACAAAATACTGAGAGACCATCTTCAATCGATTTTTTTAATGGTTGTATGTGCCGTAATATGAAAGCTTAATATAGCTCCAAAGCTATTACAATATTTTAAATTTAAAATGTATTAAAGTAGTATGTTAATGAATATTTTAAATACTTTTAATGTGATTGTTTTTTTAAATAATTTTGTTTTGTTTTTTGCATAACATGTTAACTTTATGACATTTATTTATATACTTATGACTAATTAATGGTGTTAACGGTAAAAGAAAAGCTTACGGCAGTAACTCCAGTCAAGAACCTACGAACTTTAGTTGCGCCAGTCGTGGACAAAACATTGGCAAAACATTTAAGCCTTTCACAGGGTTCGGTGGTCGATTTAACCAATGTTCAAGCAACAGTTACTCCCGTTGCTTTAGACTTATCGTTAACACTTTAACACTGATACCTCGTCCTTGTTAAGCTAACTGGCATAAAGTATGGAAAAAACGCCTCAGACAAGCAGGTCCTTTTTTACACGAAAGCCTTGCGAAAAGAATTATAATTTTATTTAGAGTACAAGTAATATTTACCCAGGAGACCTGTAGGCGGCAAAATACAATTTTCTAATTCATAAAAGTAAGTGTTAGCGTGGGAGGTAGAGCTTAAATTATACAAGAATTTGAATAACAAACACAGCAAATAAGCCTTTAACAGTTCAACGTATCAAAGCAGAAGCTGAACTGCTTGCTTTTAAAAAAGTATTTTCGCCATTAATTTGAAATTATTCAAATGAAATATTGGATTTATCTGATATTGAGTTTCACATTTGAAACAGCTGATCTACTTTATAAAGTGGGACTTACAATTTATTGTGTCAAATGTTTAGAATTGTTTAAAATTAATAAAGTTTCATAAAAAGGAAATTGGTTGGCTTTTGTAATTAAAACAAAAAATGAAAAATAACTCTCACAGATTTCTTTCCTTATTTTTACATTTTACCGAAGTAAAAAGAAAGTTTGTCGTTGTGAAAAAATTCACTATATAAAGTTTTTAATGGATCTGTATATTTCCAGGTCCTCAAGGCCTTGGTTGTTGTCCGCGAGTGAGTTTGTGCGTTTGTTTGTGCATTTTTTATTTCAATTTTTTTTTTCAACAAAATAAATAAGTAAAATTAAAAACTGTATTTCTTCAAATACATCATAAATTAAGGGTTATTGAAGGAAATATTGTAAATGATAATTTATTACATCAATATATCTAATTTTGATAAAATTTTTGTGAAAATATTAGGCTTCATATGTCAAGTCATTAGAACGAATTAAAGAAATTTTCAATTTAGGGAAAAACCAAAAGCAAAATGTCATCACTATCAGTTTATGAACTGCAGAATTTTAACAATATTTAACAAATTTTAAAAGTATGTATGGTTATTTTATTTTTTTGGGACAATATCTTGAATTTTTATTAAAATAACTTACAACTTTTTTTTTGTAAACGAAATTATTAAAATTGTATATTCTCAAAAAATCATTTTAATAAGTAGTTTAGATAATTATAGCCCATAAGTGCCTGAAGAACATATGCGGTTACGAAAATTCGGTTATGGAACTATTTTTGACCAAACATACAACAAATCGGTAATATAAATCGTTTTCATAATGAATGTCACGCGCCCTTGAAATTAAATTCATGTTGTAACCCTCCAGCACTGTCCTGTGACCTTTCTGTGTTTCTTTTCAATGCATAGTCACAAG
Organism: Callitettix versicolor; assembly: GCA_022606455.1. NCBI lineage: Eukaryota > Metazoa > Arthropoda > Insecta > Hemiptera > Cercopidae > Callitettix > Callitettix versicolor. Next base: position 95,194,802 of record CM040186.1, read on the forward strand.
AATGCACAGTTATGCAAAATCATGTTGTATTTACGCAGACCATTTAGGAAAATTACGAGAACATTCATTCCGAATACGCCTTTCCCTGCATTTACTCATTTACTTAATCGATTAAAATTATACGATAATTTATTACTTATTTGCAATTCAAAATAGACCTTCTACAGTACAATGTGATCATTCTTATAAATTAATTCTAATATTAAACAAAATTAAACTGGGCTTTGAAGGGACTTCATATAACTTTAAAGGTTTAAAACTGAAGTTTAAGAATTTAAAATATTGCAGTTACATATTTGTGAAAAAGAGAATTAATCAGGGAAAACTGCTGTCTCACAGGTATATATGGAAGCGAATTTCCAAGATTTTTTTACTTTAAAAATTGATTTAAAAAAAATAAGATTTCACTGTTATAATCAGCATTAAAATTTGAATTTATTAACATCTTAAATTTTCTATGAAAATGTGAAATGCCAATTTATGTCATAATTTTTATGATGATTTTATGAAATTTAAAATTTTTCACCACTTTGAAACAGTTGAACAGATTCTGGTAAAACAATCTTATTTTTTCCTTAATCAATATTTGTGACAAGATTAAATTACTAAGTTACCAAATTAATTTTATAATTACCAAATAAAACTTTAAAATTACAACAATAAACATGTTGCTTTTGTACTTTTAACGAAATTTTACATTTAAAAATGCCAATTTATTCTGAGTTTAACATTCGTTAGAATTATGAAATCATGAGCACACCATTGTTATGAAAGTGGGTGATAAAAAATTTAAAAATATTTTGTGTTATTTGTAGACGTCATTTTGAAATTGTTAAATCAGATTTTGAGAGTCCGAGCTATTTTCAAACGTTAGTAAAGCAATATTTTATAAAGTCGAAATTAATTGAAATTTGGAAAAAAATATTTTAATTTGGTTAAGATTCTTTTTTGCATTTTCAATTTAAATTCAAACTCTAATTCTGATTAAATTCAAACAAAGTTTCATTAATAGCTAACAGGATGAACAAGTTCATTTTTTCACAAAATCCGTTAAACTGTTTAAAAATACAATCTTTCCTAATATTATGGAATTCATAAAATTATTCATTGTTTTTTTTAATTGTGTTTACATCATTGCAATCATAGTTGAAAATACAAAAAATAAGAAAACCCTTTTCATGCTTTTTATTTTTATAATTTGAAACCATCTATGGAATGCTAGTGTAAGTAACATTTTAATAATAATTATAATTGTGGCAATTAGATTAAAAAATACATTTAAATAATAAATACAATTTTGGAAATTCGTCATCCAGACAGGATATGCCTTTAAATTAATCTAATTTACATGGGAAAACCCAACGTGTATCAATTTCCTCATCACCCCAAAATAGATTATTTTCAAGTTTGTTACATGCCAATTATTTTTGCTGAAACATCAATATTCCTTTGTTAAATAATACTTGCACGTCAGCTGAATTTCAAACTAATTTATGTGTTTTTTTAAAAATATTTTTTAACAAAAATTTGACACGCGCTGATTTTTTGCCATTAAGTACGTGTTATTATCGGAAGTGGTGATCCAGTTGGATGTAACTTGCATGTTTTAAACTCTCTCTCTCCCTCCCTCCCTCTCTCTCTCTCTCTTTCTCCTCTCTCTCTCTCTCTCTCTCTCTCTCTCTCTCTCTCTCTCTCTCTCTCTCTCTCTCTCTCTGTTTCATGTGTGTGTATCCTCAATTAACTTTCTGTAAGTATCAAAGAATGTGTAATTTGATTTTCAAAGTGAAATATTTAGCTTTTACAAATGGATATTAAAAACAGATAAATCAAGATAAACATTAAAAAATTATATTTATTTCCTCATTTTGCATTCCTCCGTATTTTTTTCAATTTTATTTCATTCATAAATAAAAATATAACTACATGTTCGGGTTCGGTAACTAAAAATCATAATACAACTGAAATTATACACTAATAAACACTTTGGTCACAATCAGGTCATTTAAAATTGTGACGCCTCTTGAGTTTCTTAAAAAAAATCAAGTTAATAACTAGAGAAAACTTTATACTGTTCAATGTACATGTCATCATGTTGTTCTTTCCAATTATTTCATTTTGTAAACACGTATAAATAATAACAGAGAACAACTGGCAAAACTCAAAGTGTTATTTTATATAGAGAAAAATATTTTGAAAACGTAAAAGAATTTTTGAAAAATATTTCACTTTCACAGTAAAAGAGTGACACTTCACGTATAAAAGTTTGTCGCTGTCCAGCCTTCTTGAGGACCTTTTATATTTCTTTTGCAGTTTTTTAAATCGCTTTTAAAACACTTTCGCACTTCTTCTTTTGAAACTGTTTCCACTTACGATTTGGGTTCTCTCAAGTAAAATAATAAAAATTCTGCAACAAATCCAACAATTAATTAGTAACGAATTACATTTCTTCCTACAAATATAGATGTATAAATAGATTATAGAATGTCATCACCTAAACTACATAGAAAGTGAATTACACAACCTAGTTCCGCTTACTAATACCTAAACAATCACCGAAGCTTTTCTCCCGGCTTTGAAACAGATTAAGCCTACGAAACCTAGTTCACTCCATTACTTTCATCAACCAATACCAATTGGTTTGCAGTGCATGCGTATCTCGGGTATATATTAAGCTAGATTAATACATTTCTGCCCAGGCATTACTGCCGGCGCATCACCTCGTATCTTCCGTATACAATAACTTCATTCTGATTGATACATTCTTTCTCTAATTTTACCAATGGAATTTTGAAAAAATTATGATTGCCACCATATTTTTCACTATAAATACAGGTCAAAAATTGTTATTCGACAGAACATCGAGGAGGAATAATTATACGCAGCTTACCAACACCTGGAACAACTATAAAAGACATCAAAACTTAATCGGGAGGAAATAAAAGGAATCCTGCCAACTCTAAACTAGAAAATTCCAAACCGGAAAATTCCGGACTTATATTTCTCTCGGAGACAACAGGAATAAATCTGTTCTATACATTGTTAAAACAATTGTGACTGTTTTTGTTGTAAGTCATGAAAAAATGGTCTACATTGTTTTGGTAACAATAGTTTATTGGTGAAAAATTTCAAATTAGGAATTTAAGTAATGAATACCACACGTGTTTTAAAAAAATGAGTGATTATCGATATAGTATGTAAGAAAACATGTACGAGAGGTGAAGATTTTAAACTTGTAACTTTAGACTGCAGGTTTTATAAAATGTTATTCAATACGGTATAAGGTGACGAACATCCATTAAAAGTTTATAGCATCCTACTGTAAATAAATACAATAAACATTAAGATTAAGAAGAAGAAGAAGAAGAAGAAGTGAGATCAACATTTCAGATCAATTCTAAGAGTATTTGATTATGAAAAAAAGTAATTAAAATAAATAAAAATAAAGAGTGACGACATTTTGGAAGAAGGCCAAAACATTTGAAAGTCTCTAGAATTTTTACTTTAGACAACAATGGAAAGACGAACAGTTAAAAGATATTTAAACGTAATAATTACAGAAGGACAATTAAGTACAACATCAGATGTTGATTTGCGTTAACGATTACCTTAATGGTTTACAGAAATTTTGTAATAAATTGGTTAAAAAGCTAGGAAAGTGATAGATTTTGAAAAAAAGGACACATTTTGAAAAGTAAAATATTGCACGACAAATAAATTGGAAAACAAATTCGTGTTTTTATTTGAATTAATAATGAAAAATTTAAATTAAATATCATTTTACATTGATAAAACACATTTACTGTATATTCAGATATAATAAAATTGGATATAAATTCTGTATTTGTTGAATCTAAAATATGTACAAGTATCTTTAAACAATCTTTATAAATACACAAACATCTGTGAAATAAATATTGTTCACTTATAAAAGCTATATATTTTTACGTACAGTTTTAAATTAGGTTACACAATACCTGAAACATAATTGGAAGTAACTGCGCATGCGTAGGAAGTAGCCCAAGTAGTGTAATCGGTGCACATGACAGTGAAGTCATAGGTGACATTATTGTCAACACCTGAAGAACAAGAAAAAATAGTAAATAAAAAAAGATAATGTTTACTTAATCGGAAAAAAAATTAAATAGAGGATATATTGGTAAATGCTATTAGACAAGATTTTTAAATCTTTTATAACACGAAATCGTTTTATTAAGAACTTCATAAATGCAAGTTCAATTCAATTCATACGATGCGTTCGTTTTGCTGCAACTGGTTACAACGTTTGTAAAACTCACTGACTTTTAGAGGTATGTTTTTGGATTTTGAAAAAATAAATTATAAGTTGTTAATTTAATATTTAAAATCATTGTTATTAATTTAATGTGCTTTAGACTTACTTACTGTCTTTTATTTGGGTAATATTGCACATTAATCAGTGTTTTAATCTCTATAATAAAATGTGATTGTTTTTAAGGACAATATTATTTTTGGATCCGTAATCAAAACTATATATTTCCCACGTGTTTGGCTGTCTGTTTGCATGTTGATAACGCAACGTATATTCTTACTCTTACAAGGACTTTAATATCTGTCTAAGCCAAAGAAAAATAAAGGGAATTATGAAAAACATAGTTTAGGGGTAGTTAAGAGATTAAATCTCAGATGCAAAAATAGTCTTTTATTTTCTTAACTGGTGTCATTTGAAACTAGAAGGCACTCAATCTGAATATGGCTAGTTATGTTCAAATGTAAAGTTCATAAAAGGGCACTAAACGTTAAGCTAAGTGGTTGTAATTTTGTGTGGCGAAGAAAATACAATAAGCATGTCAGGTTAGGCTGTTTGTTTAATGCTCAGTTATCGATAATTGAAAATTTAAATTTTACTAAAAGGACACAAATCCTGTCATGGTGGACAATGTTTATCTAAAACAATAAACATTCATTACAATCTATTTAATACATCAGTACTGTAGTAATGTCAGATTCAATCAATCATAGTAACAATCGCAGTGGCAGCAAACAAAGTTTAAAAAAACCTAAATCAAACTGTTAAATTATTTTAAAATTGAATTTACTTAAAAATATTTCAACTAAAATTTCAGCAAAACATTTCGATCTTATATAATTTTTAATATTTGCATTAATTAAATTTAAGTAGCTTTTAACTCAGAACTAATAATAAATCAGATCAGATAATTTCTTTTTAACGTTTGGAATTATTGTGGTAACATTTAATAGTTAAATTGCAACTTTGCATAAAATCTTTGGCAAATTTAACTTACATCACAAAACTTAATTTTCTGAAATTTTTTTTTACAAATATAACATTGAAATTCAGCCATTTATTTATTATATTAAATTTTCATGTATGTACGTGGAACACACGTACAAACACACACATTTTCATATTTGTCTATTAAAGTACCTATGCTTTAATAAGAACTAAGTAAAGTTTTTGATGTGCCACACTTTTCAAATTCCAACATCTACAGCCTAAAAGATTATAGTTTTATTTTTGTAACTATTAACATTATTCTAGGAGTAATATTTGCAATTACACTCAACATTTTTCAAGCAAGGGCTGCAGTAGAAATTCTTGCAACTTCGAGATTCCAAAGACTTTACCGACTCAAAAGGGGGAACACAATTAACTGTAAGGTCATTAACATTTTAAGCTTAATACACGTGATAACACGTTACAGCTAATATTCTACACTGTAAGCGTATTCATGCACTGTAAATGATTTTAGAATTAAATTTTATACTCACTGTGTGCTTTCAGAAAACCTAATTCGGGGTTGGGTTGAAAGTATGGTCCTTTCAAATCAACATTACTGTTTCTGTAAATAAATTTTGAAATGTTAGTTAAACCTAAAAGCAGAGTTATTGTTATAATTAGAAATACAAAACGAGACAATCAAATGAGCATCTATCATTATTTCTAGAACACTTTTAGAATGGTCTTAAAGAAATTTATGTGTATTTATTGGTTTATTAGCAATAGAACTTTTGAAATTAGTTTTAGATTCGGTGAAAGTTGGTAAAAAAATAATATATTTCAAAATGGTGGCCATTAAAAACCGTAATTTTTATATAACACTTTTTTATCTGATCGTACTTTGTAAACAAAATTAAAATTTGAATAAATTATGATTTAAAATTTTCAATAACAAAAGAAAAAGTATAAGATTATTTATTTATGAAAATGTTTACACTAATTACAATACTAAAATCTGATATCCTAAAACCAAACAAAATGTTATAACTTACGGCAGTCGAAATTCTGTTCTCATAATTATTTTTGTAAAATAAAAACGTGGTTGATTATCAACGTGTTCGTTTAATTAATTTAATTGTTAGTGTTTAACAATTACTTCCTTTACGTTTTCGGAAGAGCTGCATGCTGTATTATTTCTAGATTTAATATTTAAATGAAAGTTAAGTGAGTTGATGTTTGGTAAAGAATTCCTTTGAAATGTAACGTGGCTGAATTAAGCGAATTAAGAAAATTGATTCTTTTTCTTCCATTTTGTTTTCTTCAATCATGTTAAATATTTGAATGGAGTTAGGCCTAATTCACATTCTTAAGTTTGATGAACTTGAAGGAAAACTAAATTCACAAAAACCTTATCACTGGAACACTATACTGTAAAATTGCATTGAATTTGTTTTTTTTTAATATTGAAAATTGTTTAGCATAAAACAAAAATTTATTACAAATAAATATTACTTGTTGACGGTTTTCGCCTGGTAATGTTTTTTTAGAAAATATTTGTTTAGAAATAAATTTATTTTATATTTTTTTGTGAAGACCTTAGTATACAGTCAAGCTGAATGTGTGCATCACAAAATCGTAGGTTTGATTACGCGGTTACTGCAGCAGGCTTTCCGTTAGGATCCATCGTTCTCATTGTGTAAAATAACGCCAAGGTGTAAACACAAGACACATTTCTCAGTCAGAAAACAAAATTGTTTCTACAATTATACAAGTGATTCAATAACACACACAGTGTTCATGACAAACTACACATAAAACTCACCCAATGTGTAAGTCGATATACCATCTGTTCTTTCTACAATCTTGGCTATCAAAAGAGAATTTCAAAGCTCCGAAGGTAGGACTGTTGTAGGCGATGTCATTTGGGTGTTTCACGTCTGAAGCAACGTTGTACCAATCACCTGAAAACTTTTTTTAAAACGGCGTAACAAGAATTAAACATTTCAAATATTTGCGAGGAAAAATGGAATGAAAATTAGGCTTCCAGGTTTGTAGATATTTTAAAATTAAAAATATAAACCTCGTGGTATATTTCAAAATAAAAGAAATATTTTTGTTGTAGCTTTGTGGTAACAAAATTATAATTTTTAAATATTAAATAAATTAGTACTACTTAAATGTAAACATTTTTGATTTGATAACTTATTATGAGCACTATGCACATTCAGATGAATTAGCTTCATCAATCACACTCAAAAATCAAGTACATTTATGGTTGTTATCAAAAGATGAATTGAATTTAATCTACCAGTGAGCTGATTTCCCAACGAGAATTCTTGGCTCAGTTCTATATACTTGCTTTAAAATCTTCTGTCTAACTCCTTTTATCATTAGTTTTGTTCATAATACTACAGATTTGCATTCAATGAATAAAATTATAGAAACAGTTGTAGAATCAGTTTTCAGAAAATGGGCCGCTTATGTGCTCGTCAGTTCCGGTTTAAAAACATTGTCCACTATTTTTTAAAAATTTGTTGGAAAGATGTGTGACCCAAACCTTTATATTATGCTAATAAATTTGGGAAAACATCGTGTTTTAAAAACGCGTAAAGTTTGGATGCAATATACTTTGCGGATTATTTTTTTAAATTTCATGAACACATTCTGTTTATTTTTATAGTGCATACTTCCTGCATTGAGAAGTTAGACATCGGCTTTGGGTGTTTGCATTCTGCGGCGTAGGCCATCCAGGATACTCCCAGAACAACTAAGAGTTGTACAATAATCATACTGTAACAAAATAAAGTGTACAATGGTACAACATTAGTGATAAATAAATAAATAAATAAATAAGTAAATAAATAAATATATATATATATATATATATATATATATATATATATATATATACAAAACTCCGATTTCTTCATTATAATCAAATTTAAAATATTGCATATATCAGCATTTCAAACTTTCAAATTATATTAGAAATTCGAAAATTAACTCTGACCGCAATCAAACTAAATTTTGTTAATTTCAACTAATTTTGAAATTTCTAAATATTAATGTGTGCAGTTTTTAACGCTAATTGCAAAGTTAGTATTAGAATAAAAGAAATTTAAGACTACATAACATTTATAAATAAATACCTCTTTACATTAGGTGGTAAATATAAGCTCTTGTGATTTTGTTTGCAAAATGATACAAAGATGAATGACATTACAACAGTAGAGGAAATTGTTATTTTACAAATTTGTATTAACATAAACAGTGCTTCTATTGTACAATAAGACACTTTTGTCAACTTTTAAATATAAAAATAACCACAAACAATAACATGAATGAAAATGAGTTTAGCAAAAATAATATTTTCAACAATAAAATTATTAGTGTATTTTATTAATTAAATGACTTACATTATCTAGAGATATATAAAGGACGTTGATGTAGAAGAAACTGTCCCCTAACAACCACTTTCACCAATAGCCTAAATTATTGCTACAACAAGGTCATTAGCTTGTTATTAAACAAGGTGCCTTAAGCTTTTGGTTTCAAGGTTAACTGGTCAGCAACCAATTGGTTCTTATTTAATACTAAATCGATCACATTTTAACAACAAAAAGTGAAAACGGCAGTTTAATGTAAATGGAAAATTTTGTTCTTCAGGTGGTTTTAGCAATACGACTCATAAGTGATTTGTTTTAATTTATAAAGCATATTGGGAACGTTGACACAAACTGTTTCACACTTTGCGAAATTAAAACTTATGCGTTGTTATATTAATAACTGTTCATTCAGTAAATATTCTCAGGCAACTTATTTCAAAAAAATGTCGTTTTTACTTGAATGTCTGTCGGTATTTGTGTATGTGTGTACGAGCGTGTATATGTGTTTTGAGAAAAAACCGATTCTGATGAGTTTTATAATGACAGTTTTGTTTTTACAAATATATATCCCACAACTACTATTTATTTTTCATAATGTTTTTGTAAAACTGTTTTGTTGGGAAAAAATGTAAAATATATTACTTTTACAATTACATATATCAAAAATTGACTATCAGTAATATTTTGCTAAAATGTTCTAAAAATAACTTATAGGTCGTTAAAAAAGCTCTCCTAATTGTTCAATTTTGTATTATTTTATGTACTAATATTTCTAACTTTTGAAATATAAAGTATGAAGTATATAACTAAAATCAGTTAAGTAAATTTGAATAACTAAGATTTATTTTCACAAAAAATGTAGATTTGAAAACATGATTTGCCTGATGTAGTTTTTTAAACACTTATATATAACTATAGCCAAATATTAGTGTAGTGAAACAAATTACCATATGTGCTTTAATATTTTGATTGATCGTGACGTGTTCAGAACTCTATAAATAAAAAATTGTTTTACTCAATTACTCGCATTTGTTAATTTGTATGTTTGGTGTGTTCTGTGCTCATATGTTTGGATGAATGTGTGTTGTTTACGTCACTGAAACTGAATTAATCAAATGATTTTTATTAAATGTAACATTCAATTCTGTTTGATAATATCGCCAGACTATTGTTTAATTTTGAACCAATTTATTGAGCCCATTTTTGGGCAAAAATATTTTATCAATTTGCGCGTGAACAGTTTTAATCACATTTTGATAACATTGAGCACATAAGTACCACTAAAAACCTTTTAAAAACTTTTCGAAGTTCAGAATACTTAATATCTGTGAATCTATTATAACATTTATAACATTCATCCATGTTAATTTTTAGTCAATAAAACATATTTTAGATATCTGGAACTAGGCTAATTTAAGAAATTTGAAAAAAAAGAAATTTACAGTTTGTGAGTAAATTTAAAAATCAAAGTTTTATTTTAATTTTTTTTAATTACTTCGAATCATAATATATACTTATATTGTAAATGTTTTATTCCTTTAACTCATGAATAATACTGAAAATAAATTAGTTATCATTTTCAATTTATTTGTAAGTTTATGATTTTATTTTATTTTATTAATTAATTGGTGCACCAGATATAGCACCAAAATGTAGCACAGTCTGGTGATAAGCACACAATTTTGATAAATTACACCAAATTACTATGTGGTTTTTAATGTATTACAAATATGATTTTTGAAATTTATTTAAATGTGAGAAGGATTTTGTAATGTTTTTGTACCATTTCATTTCCAAATTACAAAATGTTCTGTAATTTGTTTTATCATAAGAATTAAAGTTAAGAAAAATGCATTTATTTTGTATGACACTTTCAAGAAATGTTAAGCTATGCAAATATCAGGCTAATAAGCTTACATTTTAACTGCCATATTTAATTACGTAAAATAAATTAAGATTTATCTGTTCAGCTTAATTACGCCACTTAAGTATAATATTCTTTAATGGTTTCAACTGTGTCAAGTCCACAAAACCGATAAGGCAATGTCTGAAAATGTAAATTTCAACAATAATGAAGTATTCTATTAATTTTTAAAAGTTTCAAATTTACATTCTTTATAAATTTGTGTGACTTATTACATGAAATGTTTAGGAGAATTAAATGTCTAAAAATAAGTAATTGTTTTCTTCTAAAGAAAAAAATAATTACTTTTCGGAATGTCATATAATCTTTTATTCCGTAAATTTATACATAATAATAAATTTTATCTATAATATTATGTATAAATATTTGAAGTTGTAACAATTAAATTCGTTTTCATTGCTTAAGGGTTTATCTGTTAATTAAATTACACAACACTGTCCTAGAAATGTCAGTATATTAAAGAGTATTATTCTGAAAACATACACTTTAATCCAACGTAAAAACCAATTTGTAACATAATACTCGTCTTAGAGAGAAAATATACGTAAATTTGAGAGAAATATTTAGTGAGGGTGGGTCCCACTAAATGGACCCAACCTACTTGCTGCATGTACTCTGGTATTTCTGTTACGACTTTGCATTATTTGCCTTGGAACAATGTTTCCATAAATCTGGCAAAACATTTTCGTATAATTAAAACCAGAAAATTCTTTAAACCTAACCTCATATTTAACGTAAATGTTTAAGATTTCACTGTATTTTGCATTGTGAAACTTTTTCGAAAATGTTCTTTCGTTTTAGTAACAATGCAGTCTTTTTTTATTAACTAATCTGTAAATTATTATCATTGTCAGACTACAAGAAAAATAAACTTGTTTTATGTACAAATTTCTTAAAATGTATACTAAAATGAAATAGTTATTTATATTTCGAAAGCACAGTTTGGTAAGTGAAAAGGGGGGGTACTATTTTTTTCTTTTTTTAATTTTACTGCTATACTGTACATTTCTGTTTTTTAATTTTAAAATTCTCTTTTGTGTTTTCATGAAGAATTTAATATAGAGCAAATAATAAACATCATGTTATGTTCGATTGAATGAATATACTAAATTATCTCTATATTGTATTTCAAAGTTATTTTTTGCATAATAATTGTTGATTTAATTCCATATTATTATCATCTTAATAAAAACACTAAGCATTTGATTACACACAATAATTAAGCTACAATATAGGCTACCAGGTATTTCAGAAGTAAATTAAAATTCTAAATGTCTACAATATATTTGTTTAATAACGTAAAGCAAAATAAATGTAAAACATTATATTATCTACTGATTAGAGAATAATCAGCGATTTCAAATAAATAATCTTTCATTTGGTCGGTAATTTGTGGAAGAACTCCATCGAGCTTAAATATAAGATTATCAATATATTTGTGTTACAGTTCTGATATTATATTATCGTCTAAAATATTAAAATATCGTTACTTTGTTTACGTTACTATTTTTACAAAATATTATTGAGTCTATTTAGAAAATAAAGCTCAATTACTAAGTTAAAACAAAATCAATTTAAACTGTAACTTTTCAATAAAGCAGTATCTGTCACCTTACAGATGTAACGATATTTTGTTAAACCAAGTTTCCTGTAACTGAACGTCATCAAAAATATTAAAGCAAAATACATTTGCTTAGGTATAAGAATTTCTTTCAGTCGAATGTTTAACTATTTTATAGAAATACATATTTAGTTAGCGGAATTGTTGTGGAGATAATATCAAAAGATAATTTTCAATTTTTTAACACTGCTTTCTCTGTACTTAGTGTTGTTTGAAGAAAAGAATTATCTGAGACTCTACCAATAATAGTGATTTCATGTCTTGCGATCTGAGGTCTTCTTGCGCTCTTCATGTCTCCAACAGACACGGTATATCACATGTGTTAACAAACGTTTTTTGCCTCAACTACACTGTTCGGTATCTCAAACCGTTGCGAGTACGAAACCATCCAATCCTGACTATAAACGTCTTTCACATTCATAAATTTTATCAATACATTGGGTGTTTGTTAAAGTGCTAGAATGTAGTGAGAAAATAACCACGGCACGAAGCTGTCGCGGTGACGTAATAGAAGCACATTTTCAAAAGAAATTCTTTCATTTAACCTTATTTTTGGAACTCTGATTTTTTTTTTTATTACATTGTAAACATAAAATTGAACTCAGACGCTGCCAAACTAACTTTCTTAATTTCAACTGTTTTCCAAAAATTCAAAATGATAATCTATATAGTTTCTAACGTTGATTACGATGCCGTAAATCTGTTATTTTGTTCTAAAGAAAAAATGTTATAAATTTGTAACGACCGTCATTTTAAAACTGTTTAACGCCTTAAATCCGTAACGAATTTTTCTATGATATTACCGAATTCGATTTTTATGACAAATTGAAACAAAACCGAAACAAAATTGCAAAACCGAGCATTCCAAAACATACACACACACACACACACACACACACACACACACACACACACACACACACACACACACACACACACACACACACACACACACACACACACACACACACACACACACACACACACACACACACACACACACACACACACACACACACACACATACACACACACACACACACACACACACATACACACACAAACACACAAACACACAAACACACGCACGCACACACACGCACACACACACACACACACACACACACACACACACACACACACACACACACACACAGGCAAACAAACAACACACAAACAAACAACAAACACATACACATATACGCGCGCACACACACACATACACACACACACACACACACACAAACACACACACACACAAACACACATACACACACAAACATACACATACACACAAACACACACACAAACATACACACACACACACACACACACACACACACACACACACACACACACACACACACACACACACACACACACACACACACACACACACACACACACACACACACACGCGCGCGCGCGCGCGAGCAAAGAGCTCTCAAAAAGTGATGTAAAGGGCATCATTTAAGTTTTCGAGCGAGTGATCTTACAATGATAGCCACTCCAATAAATAATTTTCCAATGGTAATGCTGTAATAGCTGTAAGCTACTATATAGCACTTTTTATATAGTTAGTGCTCATTCCGATATTCGTACACTTTTGTATATCAAGTAGTAACAAAAATCTTATAGAAAACTAACGGCAAATGTCAGAATAAAAAGCAATAACAAAATAAATGTTCCATTATTACGTAACATTTTTAAACAGAATTTATTCAAAATACAGATCTGCAGCAATTTTTACTTTTACAGGTTTATCACCTGCAAAATTACTGAGTTTCATTAAAAATAAAAAATAATTGAAAACATTCTGCAAGGGCAACAAATATTTTGCAATGTAAAACAATAAACGATGTTTAATAATTTGCAATTAAAGTTTTTTTCATGGTTTAGACTACAAATAACGATACAAATAACGACTACAAATAACGATAGCAAGCAGTTTTTTAACGTTTATTTTTACTAGTTATTTCCCAATGAAAATTCATATTTGATTTTTCATGCACGGCAAATATGTAAGCAAAATATACAATGAACCGATTTTGAAATGTCCTAAATGTTTTGTTTGTAACTTCGGAAATGGTTTACTTTGGGGAAATAACCGAACTTGTTAAAATGTTTGTGTAATGTTTGCACCAATTATTTTTTGGACGTTTTGCGCGCGTTTGTGTGCCTGTTCCGTATTAACATTGAATAATGAACTAATTGACCACATTTGTTGAAACTGAAAGCAATGATCTGGTTTCCCGGATATTCCTACCATTTTTTATTTATTTCGAAAAAGTCTCGGAAGCTTTACACAAGAAATTTTCAAATGAATTATTTTCTCATACATATGAATCAAAATGACCGTAATGTTTTCCAAATCCAAAATGACAAAAATATAGTTCGAGCAAAAGTTTTGCAGCAAGAGACTACAAAATAGTGCCACTTAATGAACTAATAAAATTTTAATTTATCTGTGACATTATTTCTTATTTTATGATGAATTAAACCTTTACATTAGTCCTTATTAATTTTAACTTAATATGAAAGTGAATTAATATAAATTAAAAAAATTAAACTTTTTTATTTTCTTAATAGTTTTGATACTTAAATTAGTTGCAAATATTCTAATCCAATAAAATTGTAAAATAACGAACAGTGTTTTCGAATGCATCTGAAACCAAACTTTCACGCTGCACCTGACTGCTTTCAAAGTAATGGAAGTTTGCCAAAGTCATTCTTTATTGTACGTTAAGTTACTTTGCGAAAGAGAAAAGAAAAAACTAGAATGGGTTTCCTCACTTTCCACAAAATAAATGTTTCAAAACAAAAACCAGTGAAATATATTTTTTTTTAAATTAATTCAACATTGAAAAAAATAAACATATTAATTTGAACTATTAATTATAAGTTTTATAGTGTAATTTTTATGCGTTATATGAGTTTATTAGTTTTAATTCTCAAAAAATAAGTTTTGTTTGTACATATTTTAGAAATTGTTTGTGTGTGTGTGCGTGCGTGCTTGCGCCTTTGTGAATGGACACATATATTTGTTGTATATCCAAGAAAAAGTAGGTTATTTTCAAATTTTAAAATTAATTCAATACTTACCTTTTTTAAAGTTAAGTTTGATTAGATTAGAATAGTTAAGATTGAGATTTAGTTACCGTAACGTAAAAACACACAACACAATTTAAGGATATTGTCAGTTTCAATGTCTTTTTTCACTTTATTTTGCAAACTATAACTTAT
This sequence comes from Callitettix versicolor, assembly GCA_022606455.1. Classification (NCBI taxonomy): domain Eukaryota; kingdom Metazoa; phylum Arthropoda; class Insecta; order Hemiptera; family Cercopidae; genus Callitettix; species Callitettix versicolor. Next base: position 95,210,194 of record CM040186.1, read on the forward strand.
TTTCAAATCATAATGCTTGTATGATTCTTCTCCAGTGATTGATACTTATACAAAACTGTAATAACGTTTTGATTATTAATGGAATTAATTCAAAAATAAACTCAACGTTAACATTATTGCTCTGTTCCCCATTGTTTACGAATTGGAATACAGCGACCTACATATCTCAAATTATCATGTGTTTTCAAAAATGTTTACCGTCAGCGAGTCTAGGCTTATTGTAGAAGAAAATTCTCGTCCTAGTTTTGTAATGGTTTTTGTATTTAAAAAAACATTTAAATTTTAACAAAAATTATAAAGAAATTTGTAAACGCAGGAAAAATTATTTTTGATTCCACATCTACTTTACAGTGTACGTGTCAGTTATGTTTACTAAATCACATTTCACCCGTTATAATTAATTAATGGATTGTTAAAAAACAATTTTAGGCATCACCGGTGAGAATGGTTAAAAGGGTTGTAGTTAAAAACACGTTTAAAGGAGCGTTAGTAAAATTTATTGACAGTAGACAGTCAAGTATACAAGGAGTAAAAATAATCTTTTCTGAGTTTACAAATTTCGGTACAATTTTTGTAATTTATTCATGTTTTCAATTGTAAAATTATAAACCCTTTAACTATTAAGCGTTATTAAGATCAAGAAATTTTAAGTTGAAAAAAAATGGGGCAAATCAAGGGTCTAAACAGCTGTAGTTAAAACTTAATTATATTAGTTAAAGCATGGCACTTTATATTTGTCCGTACACTAACCATACAAACCGTGCATAAACCATTATTCTTAATGAAGAACTATAATTAGAACATCATTCTTGTATAATATGTTCAACTAATGATATAATAATAGTAATTAAAGGGATGAGTATGTTGTAGGTCTCTAACATTTTATTTTACTAAAATACTAAGGGGTTTAGTTGTACAATAAATGCTTTAGTCGGAGCTTTTAAACCTTGTATAGCTATTAAACCTAAGTAGTTTATTCATTTACAAATTACAGTTGATCTAAATATTCATAATATTCTGTTTACTTTACATAAAAATTAATGCAAATATTAGAGCAACAGTATTAATATTTTATAGTTAACAACTTTGAAAGAAAAAGAATTACATAAAAATAATGAAAAACATCGGTTTTATAAATCATGTGTTTTATTAAATATTTATATTTTGAAGTAATAATAAAAGAAAACAATAAATGTTTGGTCTTTAATAACTATTAAAATCTTCTTTCGGGTTACAAATATTGAAAGAAAGCACGTTTTAGCCGAAATATCTCTGCAAATTCAGGCACAGTGTTAGTATTGTTTACCAAAGTTACATGTTTAGCAGAGATAAGTTCACTGAATACAAGCCCATTTTCCCCACCACCCTATTTATACGTAACAACGAACACTGTTCGCAGTGCCTATTATAACTTTCTGCATGGCGAGTCAGGTGATACATTCCAGAATTTCGGAAAATTAAAAAAAAATGAAAGCTTCCCTTGTTGAGTCGACGAAGTGAATGCAAACAAAAGGAATTTCATCAACAAAAATAAGTTAAAAATTAAAATCAAATTGCGTATTGTATTAGTTATTAAGTTGACAAAAACAATTATTTTTTAGCCATACATGGGCTTTATTAATCAGTATTGATTTTTCTTCGGCTTTGTTGTAGATCGAAAAATCGTTCGGGAATAAAATTATTCATTTTTATTCTAAAACTAATTTAATAATAGAGAATCTAAACCAATGTAAAGCTTGCTCATTGCACTGTGTATCATATGTATAAAATTATTAATTTGAATACTTATCGTTGACGTGTTTTGGAGAACCTCCATCTTTAAAAACTACATCTATAATTACATCCTACATCCTACTTGAGTATAATTACTGTACTATACTATACTCCTATACTTGAGTATAGATATAGTTTTTGAAGATGGAGGTTCTCCGAAACGCGTCAACAAAAGTAGAATTGACGAAGCTAGAGAAGGCAGATCATTATACTAAGCACATTGATAATAACATTAGCAGAAAAGAAGAAGAATATAAAAATAATTGGAATACTTAATAATAATAATAATAATATATAATACACACACACATATATATATATATATATATATATATATATATATATATATATATAAAATTGTAATAATTATATGGCATACTTAAGTAAAAAACTATCAGGATTGTATATACCATTCCTACTAATATCAAAACTTTTGAAAATAAAACATTAAAAATTTAATATTATTTATGCTAATCATTAAATTAAGTTAGGACACAAGTACATTGTTTGTAATTTAATTTAAGTAGTCAGGTTTAAGTTTGTGATCTTTATTATTGTTATTAAACATTTTATAGTTTAAAGGCTCACAAAAAAAATAGTCAAATTTAAACGTTTTACAATGACTGGGAATCATGTATTACTAATCAGTTTCCTGACATCAATATGTAATTGCTACTAATATCGCGTAACCTTCACTCATATGGTGAACGATGAAACCATTAACACATTTGACAAAATCTATCTAACAGGTGCAACAATAAACTGGAGCATATCACATAAAAGCTTAGGCTCACATAAACTGTCAAACTACCATCCTTTACTTCACCGGAAACGATTAAAATGACTACTGTGACTTATAATTTTAATGAGAATTGCCATTTTTATGCTTCTACATGGAACATCTCGAAACGATAAGTGGTAAACTTTCAACTGTTTCAAACAAACAAATTAATTAATTTTACACTTTCAGTAGACGATTAAAATTGACGTTTAAATTGAATGCTTTTCCTTGAATCAGTGTTCATGCTCAAGAGGGTTTATTAGAGTGGTAATTCTAACGCAAAGGAAATTCATATTCTACGATGGAAAAATGCTTTCTATGTTTTTTTGTTGTTATTTTAAGGCGAAAAGCACATAGAGACTTATTATCGCCTCCCTAAATGTAAGTGTAAGTGTTAAGTGTTAAAGTCATAAGTGTAGTGTTGTAAGTGTAAGTGTGTGTTAAGACTCGGGTACCGCGAGGGACGTCTAAATCCTCTCAATAGGTGCAGCTAGTCTGCACCCCTGCGGGGTTCTATGTAGTAGCTATAGGGAAATAGAACTGCTTAGTACAATCGGGCAGAACATGTAACAGGAAAAGTTTAAATATTAAGAAAAGTATAAACTGTTCACGTTAGGATTATAAATACCTTGTTGTTTAATTTGAGGTAGCGTGTTACTTGCAATATTTTCTGTTCAAAACTGAATATTATGTGTGCGACACGAAACAATTGTTCCAGCTGCTGGTAAGTAGTTAAAAATCTATTATAACGATGTTCAAGTGACTTGTGAAATAGAAAATTTTTTATTGAAGTATGATGAACTATCAACTGATGTCTACTAGGTACTGAATAGTGCAAAACTATGCTGCATGCGACTTGAACCATTAGTTCCAGTTACTATAATATACTTGAAAATATAAGCATGCAATAAGGATATTGAAGGAAAAAAATATACTGATAAAAACCGCTGAATTAACAACTGATATCTATTAGAAATTAAGTAGAACAAAGCTATGTTGCATGCGACTTGAAACTTTTGTTTCAAATGCTTTAAGATACTCGAAAATATAAGCATGCACTAAGAATATTGAAGTGACTTGTGAAACAGAAGATACTGATGAGGGTGTACACTCAATTATAAATTGATGTCTATTGTAAGCTGAATAGAACAAAAATATGCTGCATGCGACTTGAAACTTTTCTTTCAAATGCTTTATTATACTCGAAAATATAAGCATGCAATAAGGATATTAAAGTTACTTGTGAAAAAGAAGATACTGATGAGGGTGTATACTAAATTATCAGACATCAGTCTAATAGAAAGTGAATAGCGCAAAACTATGCTGTATGCGACTTCAAAAATTTCTTTCATCTGCTTCAATATATTTTATAATATCAGCATGCAGTAAGCATATTAAAGTGACTTATGAAACAGAAGTTGCTGATGAAAGTGTATGTTGGATTTATCAACTGATATCTACTACAAACTGAATGTTCTGTATGTGACATTAAACAATTGTTCCAGCTGCTTTAACGTAATTCAAAATATTAGTATTTTATAAGGATTTTAGTTACTTTGAAACAGAAGATGTTGATAAAGGTGTATGCTGCGTTATTACCTGATGTCTACTCGAAACTGAATAGTGATAAACTGAATAGTGATGCTACATAAGATACGCTGCACTTACTTCAACTGATTTAATATTGCTGCAAATAACAGCTTGCATTAGCGATATTAAAGTAAGTTATGAAGCAATTGGTAGGGATACTGAAGGTACTTGTAAAACCTAAATTGTTTATGAACTCCCCAAATGTCATTCCCGAGGTCTGTTAAGAGCTCTTTTTATATGTATTTGCGTCATACTTACTGCATCAAAAACTTACCTTGAAATAAAAAATCATAATTAGTAAAAGTATTACTGCATTTAAGTTTCATAATATCAGTTGGATGGATAATGTACACCATTTGTTTGTAGCATAAGTTTGTTTATTGATAAATAATAAGTATAAGTCAAGAATTTTCAAACGAGAAACATAAAACAGAGTTATTTATATTAGTGTTGGTAAGTCTTACCTGAATTGGCTAGTGGTGATATGAAATGAAATTGTTACACTCAAGATACGTTAGTAAATAATTATTTTTATTCTGTTTTTTTTCTGGCATTCGTAAGATTGGTCACTAGGTTTTTTTTCTAATTTGCTATTCTTTAATGCTAATAAAAACACAATCATTTAAAATTTATGAAAGTACAAGATGCTCAACAAAAAAACAAAAATAAAGCTTTGTGTTTTTCATCGTAAATAACAATAAATATATTGTCACAAAATTTTGTTTTTAATATTGCATAAAATATATACTTCTCAAAAAAAAACCTTTTCTAAGATCACTTAAGTTTACGACTTTATTTTATTAGGCTTTAAAATTTTAAAACATTATGTTAGATTTACCTCACTTTGTTTAATATCCATTATTCAAGGTACAACGTCGTAAGTTTTTAAAACTTAATCACACTGTAAAATATAAGTGTACACTCAGGGAGAAATTAAAATTTATATTGTTTTAACAAAAACTGTCAGCCTGAATAAAAGTTTTTAAAATAACAATGCTTGATGTCAAGAACTCTAGGGACAACTCACCCCTGAAGAAATGAAGGAATTACGTCACAATATAAAATCTATTTCGTTCTCTATATAAGTATACAATTCTTGGAAAAAGAAAAAACAAAAGATCTAATTAAATAAATTAATATTGCATGAAATGTTTCCATTTAGGTGCTTGCATTTTAAACATTCTGAAAAAGATATTCTTCATAAATTACATTGCTTGATGTAGTTTATTTCATAAGTACTTTAGTTGTTTTAAAACTAATTAATATCTGTAGAAGGAAAAGACACAATGTCAGATTTCATTAAATTGTTATTATCTAATTATATTTCAGACCAGTTGACACTATTTTATTTTTCTCTTTTATTGTTATTTTTAAAAAAATTCAAAACAATAAAACCAAATATTTTGACAAATATAACTGAAAAAAATTGTGATACCAAATGCCTCGTTCACATCATGGAAAGAAATTTGAAAAAGTAACAATGTTACATTTATTTTAAAATGCACATAAATGTTTGTGTTCGTGATGATAATTTGTTAAAATATGCATAAATTTAAATATTTTATTTTTTAAAAATAAAAGGCACAACATATATTTCTGTAAATATCAATAGTGACAAATAACAAAAATGAATTACAAAATTGACAAATATATAAATCTAAATAACCTTAAAGTTTTATTTCTAATTTTATTTAAAGTGCATTTTGAACACATTTAATCATAATCTGGATACTCATTTTACAGTATGATTTATGTTTCTATGTATTACCTAAGTGTAAGCCATTTTAATTACCCTGACGTGGGATAGGTTTAATCCCAATTTTATTACTATGCATGGTACACCGTAAACGTCGGTTATCTATTTAATGTTTTCATATGTGCTCTCGTCAAATAGATGAGTGGAAACGTTTAGGCTCACTTGCAACCACAAATTTGTTGCGTCATATTATTGTGTTGCAATAAATACATCTAGAGCTGCTGGCCACTCTAGATCGTTCGTTAAACAATAATTGTTTATTTTTTGTATACAAAAAGAATTGCTTACGTTTAGTGAAATCAAAAATATATTGTGAATATAACAGAAAAAGTTTTAACAAAAAAAATGATGTAAAAATACCATATTTTTGCTAATAATTACTTACTAAACGTTACTGGTCGTTATTACAAGTGTTCTTTAATTCACAATTAGTTTAAATTTATTTTTAGCTATATTTCGAGTTGTTTAAAACAATTTTAAAGAATCAACAATTATTGGTTATAATGTTAAGTAATTATTCGTTTGAGATAAAAGTTATGATTGTTACAGAATTTTATTTCTACAAATAATTCTTTCTTTGTACAGTAAATTTCGTTTAGAAAATGTTCAGCGTGGTAAGGTCTAAAACAGAGTTCACGAAACGATTGTCGATTTTGACATTTAGAATAATATTTTTGGTGTTTTAAAAAAAATTAAAGACCCGATCTATGTATGTTAAAAAACCATTCAAAAATTTGGGTTCGATTTTATTAAAACTTGTTACAAAATTAAATTTACCAATACTAAGTGAAAATGTATTACACAGAGAAATACATTCCAAATAACGGTCATTAAAAAATATAAAAATACATGATGATTTATGTTTTCCGTAACCCTAGCTTCATGACATTGATGTCAATATATATTTATTTTTTACAGGCTTGTGATTACTTCACTCTCTGTGTTTTTTATCTGAGTCAAGTGTGGTAATCGATTTTTCTGCCACTTAGTCTTTATAACATTTAGCCGGAACTTTATATTATCGATGATAATACAATTTGTAGTTACAAAAACCACTGACAATAATAAAGTTAGGCAATTAAGGCAGCATTCAAACCTGCACTGGTAGAAATCTATCTCTCACAAGCAAGTTATATTCATGTTCAATTATCAGTACAATATTACCTATGTAAATATCAAGAAAACATTTTAAACAATTTTGTAACAAAATAAAAATTTTCAAAGACTAAAAAATTTAAAATACTATAAACGTTTTACAGGTTTTTATTTAATGATCTATAAGTTAGAAAATAATATTTAAAATATAAGCTTTTTAAGATATCACGCTTCTATTTAAATGGGCGAAAAAGTATAAAATAAGCTTATATTTCAAAACGTAAAAAATAGAATATTCTATTTGTTTTTCCATCTGGGATTTTTTTAATAATACAGGACGCTGTATAAAATATTGTATTTCTGAGAGATATGTACAACATAGAATTACTAAAGCAAACAAAAATAAAAGCATGCGTTCGCACCATAATTCATTTGTCTTCCATATAATTCAATACGCAATAGGCTTACTTTGATGCAAAAGAGTGAGATTAAATATAAACCCAACAAAAACCACGTCAGTACCACAGAAAAACTAAGCTCCGGAATCTGAAGGCTATCAGGAGTGATAGGACGGAATTCGAATGGATGTCAGAAGTTAAATATGTACGATATGTACTGGATAAAAAGCTTCTTGGATGGACTTCGAAACACCTGTCAATAACGGCAAACTCATCCTTCAATGTTTGCAGAGGAATAATGGAAAAAAGCATGGAAACGCCATTACCAAATTCTTGAAGGATATACACGATGATAGTAAGATCCAGCTATCACATATGTGGCAGTAGCATGGGCTGGTAGAATTAAGTTAAGTACAACTGGGAAGTCGTTAGCCAAAGTAGACTGGTAATCATATGCATAACAGCACATATGAGATCATGCCTGCAAGAGCAATTGAAGCAATTCTAGCAATCACATGTCTCTAATTAGTAATAGAGAGAGTTCCTAAAAGAGCATTTCTCCAAATAGCTAAAACCAATCTGGGAACAAACCAGTAATGACAAGGGAATTTGCAGATTGCTGGGAACAACCAAAGATCTCGTTCAAGGGAAAATACAACTTTGAGAAATACATTATTACTGAACTTTGTATAAAAGTCAATAGGGCGCCACATTCATACCTCACAGATTAGAAAATCTGTTTGAAGATCGATCCAATACACCCAGGGGAACTGGAGCCGGAATACTTGGGCCAAGAACAAAACATTTTGAGGCAGTGGGAAATAAACTTTCTCGCAGTAGTATATGCTATTGACAGATGTGCGCAAAGAAATATTGACAGAAACCATGACAGAAATATCACCATTATCACATGATCAAGCAACCATTAAAGCACTGAGTTCTCCAATCATCAGCTAGGTAATGGTCAGGGAATATCTGAAAAAAGTTATATAGGCTGGACCAGAACAATAAGGTAGCAGGACATGCTTGGGATAGAAGAAAATTAGAAAACAAATGAGTTGGAAATGAAGATGGCATCGACCCAACCTATAGCAACAAAACCGTTTGGCAGAGTTGAATACAGCTACTTCAAGATACAGCTTAAAGAGGAAGAAGAGGTTAGAAGATCTCTGAAAATAAAAGCGAGATTTAAGACAGACCAAAGAACGTCTCGGGAAAAGAGCAGAACAAAGATCTCTACCGGACTTAGTAAAAATAAGTTAGGACTGCTGGCGGGTTTTCTTACGGGCTGATGGGGTATGGCACCCTTAACAGACATCTTAGAAACCTTCGCTTACTAGAAAGTCGAACTTGCAGGTGCTGTGGTAGGGAAGAGGAAACAACCTGTTATCAACTGGTAGACTGTGAGGCGATTTCTAAGAGTAGACCTATATTTTGGGAAGATATGAACTAGAAGTGAGGAATTTATTTACTTGAATCCTTAACAAATTCTGGATTTCATGAAGAGGCTAGGAATGGAAAAGGTACTTTAATTGAGAATCTCATGATTATAGTAGGAAGGGCAAGATCTACGATAGTCGCAGTGTATTTGTAACACCTAGTATTAATTAACTCATCATATATATATATATATATATATATATATATATATATATATATATATATATAATATATATATATATATATATATATATATATATATATATAAGTTATGGTATGGTTTTGAGGACGTCGCTTTTTAAAAAAACAACTTTTTTAATAATTAAAATAATACTTTAATATCCACTTAAAACTTATAATAATTATTCAAGTTTGTCTCATATGCATTGAGATGCGAACTGAGTGAGACCTCGATTCACACTGAGCTCCTGCTCTTTCTTCTCTAGGTACATGAAAATGCTTACTGTGCTAAAAGCTAAACTGTCAGCATTAAATATAGCTAAGTCTAACACTAAATCTAGCAAAGTTTACAATAATTGTCTATATAACTCCTCCATCCCTAAAAAAAACTTCCGGGGGTGGTTGAGTGCTGGGTTGACGTTGGTCCTTTCCCGAAAATCTTTTAAACACAATATAAATAATCACCAGGAGAAGACTTCCGAATATGATGATGGTCCAAATGCTGATTTTTGTTGTAATAACTGAATGTTGATGAATTTTTGATATAGCGTCTAAATTAAATGATACAATTGTTTATCTTGATAAAGAATTGAATCATTGTTGGGACTGATTAAGTAGATCCCTCGAAGTGTAGTTGCTGTAGTTTCCTTTTGAGGTAAAATTGCCAAATATTGGTTCATTTCAGGAATCCATATTAAATTTTCAGGAATCTCCAATGCAGAATATTTGTAGCTGTCTGTCTTGCCGGATTGTATTATAGATGTCTCACAATCAAGATTATGATTAGTTATTTGTTCCAATGAGCATAGAGATTTTGAATGAATTTTGTTCTTACAATTACTGTTTAAACCTAAGGGTTTAACCTTACCTAACTTAGACTTAGACATTAACATATATTTTACTCTAGGAATTACAGTTATATCCTGATTCATATTTGGTTGGTACAAATAACAACTTATAAATATTATAGTCTATTTCATTTACAATAAGCAATTTCAGCAAATATACTATTTCTTTAGCTCTAATTTTACAACTTACGTCTATTACACTTTCAAATGCCCACATATTTTCTATTTATGTCTCTAATGATAATTTATTATTATAGAACTGATGAATTTTTTTATATTTTACTGAACAATTATTTTGTGGAAATTATACTTGGTTGAAGTATACCTAGTTTTCTTAATATTAACTTTATTTTCTACATAAATTATCTCTAGCTTATCTTTAATTACTCCCTGAAGGAAGAGGAGGGACCTGGAACAGGATTTATAGAAGGATCATTAGATTTTGGAATTTTACTGATTTTCCTTGGTCTTTTAATTTTTGATAGATGGATTTTTTGTTTGGTGTTAAGGTGTCTCCCTTTAATTTTCGCCGTTTTTAATTCTGCGTTTACTGAAGTAACTTCTTCTTTATTATATTTGTTTTTAGTTTTACTTTGTTTCTGTACAGTTTTGACATAAACATCAGATGGAATTTCGGGTACTAATTCTCTATTGACATTCCTTTTAGTTAAAATATTTTCCTTTGTATTTTGGTTTGTTTCTCTAATAATCTCATACAATCTTTGTGTCCTTTCTTTGTGGGTGGCAACGTAATCATTCATAACTTGTCTCTCAACGTCAATATCTAAAAGTGAATTAGAATTTATGTGTCCATTTAAAATTTCAAACGGAGTTAATTTCGTTACAGAATGTATACTGTTGTTGTAGGCGATTATTGCATATTTTACTTTATTTTTTATTGTTTCATTTTTAAATTCAGATTGGTTGTTTAATAATCTTATATGTTCTATTAGTGTAGAATGTAATCTTTCTCCCATCCCATTCGATGGTGGATGTTGTGTGCTTATGAAATGAATTTTTATTTTGTGTAAATCCATCATTTCTTTTACTAACCTGTTATTAAATTCCACGCCGTTATCTGCTACTATAACTTCTGGTATGCCATGATGAGAAAAGAACTCCAAGAATTTGCTGACTATTTCGACAGCCTGTGCACCTGCAATACAATACATCTGCGCATATCTAGAGAAGCTATCAACAATGCTTAGAAACTTTTGCTTATCAAGCGTAATACTGTCAACGTGCATTATCTGTAGTGGTTTCGTAGCTGTTGGTGTTAAATTCATTTCTAGCTTTAAGGGTATCCTCTCGTACTTTGTTTTTAAGCAAATGTCACAGTTGTTTACAAAATTTTGAATATGATTTTTTATATTTGGCCAATAATATCTCCTTTTTATTTGTTCGTATGTTTCCTGAATTCCACGATGGTTGGTTTTCCCTACGTGATAATTTTTTATGATTTCCTGAACCTCTTCTTCATCGGTTATATCCACTAATTTTGTGGTGCATTTAATTAACCATAGTTGCGAATTTTTAAAATGTCTGGCTATGCAAGTTGCAAATTTTGCATAAATATCGTTTTCAAAGTATATACTATATTTTGTATTTGGTATTAAATATTGTTTTACAAAATTTACGGCATCATTATCGAAATTATTTTTAGATATCTCTACAATGAATCTTGTTTTACTGTTGTTAAATAATTTTTGTATTTTTACTTTTTTGGGGTTATAGTTTACAAGAGATATTATTATTTGTTTTTTTCCAAAATTAACAGGTTCATCTAAAATTGGCATTTCAATCACTGTGTTACCTTCATAATTTGAATGTAACGTCTGGTCGTTATCTTCAGCGTTATCTTCTGCTTTATCTTCTGCTGCTGCCAAGTCGACTAAGATATCTTCCGTTTCATCTATGTTGGCTAACATCGATTGAGCATCGTCTACTTCTGGAAGTCCTTCCTCTAATTCCGGAAAATATAAGTTTACTGATTCTGCTACCGTTTGCTGAATGTCTTGATCGGTCGTTGATCCTGAGTTCACTGGACTGGTATCGCTAACGTTTAGTTGTATTCTAGAAAGTGCGTCAGCGTTTTGATTTAACTTGCCCTTTTTATACACTATTTTGTAATCGTATTCTTCTAATTTAAGTCTCCACCGAAGAAGTTTAGAATTTGGTTCTTTGACTGAAAAAAGCCATTGTAAAGGTTTATGGTCCGAATAAATTTTGAATTTTCTTCCGTAGATATAGGGCCGAAAATATTTAGTTGCCCATACTATAGCAAGTAATTCCTTTTCTATCGCCGAATAATTGACTTCGCTATCACTTAACGTTCGACTCGCATAGGCTATAGGTAAATCAGCTCCGTTTTTATTTTGGCTAAGCACTGCTCCGATCGCAAAATTACTAGCATCCGTAGTTAAATTAAATTCTTTTTCAAAATCTGGATATTGTAACAAAGGTTCATTAGATAATATATTCTTGCAAGTTTCAAAACAATTTATATAATTTGGATCGTCTATTTTGATTGTTGCACCTTTTTTTAAACAGTTTGTAAAAGGTTTCGTAATTCCAGCAAAATTTTTAATAAATTTTCTATAGTATCCCAATAGACCTAAAAATCCCTTAATTTGTTTGGTGGTTTTTGGAATTGGGTAGTTTTTAATTGCTTTCACTTTATCTGGATTTGGTTTGACACCATCTGCTGTTACTAAGTGACCTAAATACGCTACTTCTTTTCTAAGAAATTCGGTTTTGTCTAACTGAATTTTAAAATTTGCTTTTCTTAGTCTGTCAAAAACTTCCCTAAGTCTTTGTATGTGTTCTTGGAGACTGGTCGAATAAATTATGACGTCATCTAAATATACTAGGCATGTTTCATTTTGAATTCCCCTTAAAACATTGTTCATAATTCTCTGAAATGTGGGAGGACTGTTTTTAGACCAAAAGCATTCTTAAGAATTCGTAATGTCCGGTTTCTGTTGAAAGTGCTGTTTTTTCTACACTGTCTGGGTCCATTTCCACATGGTGAAATCCTGAAGCTAAGTCCAATGTCGAGAAATATTGAGATCGTCCTAATTTGTCTAAAATATCTGTTATATTTGGTAAAGGAAATCGGTCATCAATTGTTTTTGAGTTTAGGCCTCTGAAGTCTATTACTAGTCGAAATTTTTGTTTACCGGAGGCGTCCTGCTTTTTGGGTACAATCCAAACTGGAGAGTTCCACGGGGATTGAGAAGGTTGAATAATTCCCTGATTCAGCATATCATCAATTTGTTTGTTAACTTCGTTTTTATAAATTTCTGGATATCTGTAGTTTTTAGAATATACGGGAATTTCGTCTGTGGTTCGAATTATATGTTTTATTTGATTAGTGAAGGTCAAGTTATTTCCGTCAACATGAAAAATATCTGCGTACTCTTGTACTAATTTAGTAATGGCAATTTTTTCTTCCGAATTCATGTGTTCTATTCTAATTTTTGACAAATCAAAAATATTTTTTCGACTTTTGTAATCAGTCATATTAAAATTAATTCTATTGTCCAATGTTTTTGGTTCATAAATATTGTAATCACTTAGGGGTTCTAATTTAAATCTTTCATTTATAGTCAATTTAATATTTCTTGTTGTGTTGTTCGTAATGGGACAAAGAGCTTCGTCGTTACGTATTGTTACTAAACATTGTGGAATTTCTAACCCATTTATTTGTTTATATGCTAACACTCCTTCACCGTTATTTATATTATTTACTGAAATTTTCATAATTTGACTGGTTCTAGCTTGTACTATGTAACTTGAAATTTGTTGTTTAACAGAGTCTGTTCTTTTTTGTGATACGTCTTCTTCCGTGTTAAAATAATGAATAGGAATCTTCTTACCACACAAGATTAGCTTATTATTTATAAAATCTAAATGTATTCCCAAATCTTTAATGTTATCCAAACCTAACAATAGATCAAATTGTTTATGGAAGTCAAAAAGGTAAAATTTCATTTCCTTTTTAAATAACAAAGGTAGTTTACAACTAAAGTTTCCTCTTGAAACGCCATGTGCAGTGGTTACTTCAAAGGGTTCTTTAATTATACTTGTTTTAAAACATTCTAGGCCTAATTATTTTCTTATAAAAGATCGTGTACTACCTGTGTCGATTAATATTTTAAAGTTAGTATCCGGATCGTATATAAAAGGTAAGTGATTGTTATCACTCCTCAGATTCATCGAAAATCGGTTCTTGAGTTGGTCATCTCTAAAAAATTATTCTCTTCGGATTGTGAGATTAAGTGGTTATCTTCACAGTCTTCGTCAGTGTGGTTGTAGTCAAAACATTGTTCTTCCGAGTTCTCGTCTGTTAAATCCTGGTCTGATAAGGAAATATTAGGTATTTGCCTCGTCAGTTCGTACATCGCGTGGTCATCGCTTTCTTGGTCAACCTGCTTGCCGGTCATCTGGTATAACTTATTTTGTCTAATCGCGGTGCCCGTTTGTCTAGTCGAAATGCTCATTGGCGTGGGTCGATAACTTTGATCTGCTTTTGGAGTATAATTAGTTACGAAATGTTTTTGTGTCTGATTGTAAGGTTGTCTGTGTCCATAGTTAGAATTGGGTTGTGGTGGTTGATGCAATTGTTTGTAAGGGTTTTGTTGAGACTGATGGTTAGGTATTGGTTTACGGATTGGCATATATTGGTTTTTGGTGGAATGTTGGAACTGTTTGTTTGGAATAATCCGTTTTTTTTAAACTGGAAATCGTTTGTAAGCATGTTAAGTGCCTCACCCAAAGTTGTGGGATTTTTCGTTCTCATAAGAGAACCTAATGGTTCCTGTAGCCCTCTTAATAAAACTCGTAGAGCTAATTTTTGGACGTACTCGCATAGTACCAAATGGTTGCCTACTTCTTTATTTACAAAATATGCTATTTGCAGGTTTAACAATTTTTGTATTCTGTCATAGAATTTAAATGGTGATTCATTGACTTCTTGTTTTAGTTCAGCCATTTCGAGATTTAATGTAAAGCAATCTCTTTTGTCTGAATAACAAGATAAAAGTGTTTTCCTTACATCTAACCAAGCATAACTATTAGAACTTACAACTAATTCTAAAGCAGATCCTTTTAACTTAGCTAAAATCGTCGACATCAAATATTCATTTTGAAAGTCTTCAGGATTACTAGCTACATAAAATTTAGCAACTATTTTGTCACAAATTGATATGAATCTACTTAACATTGTAGGTTCTCCAGAATATTCCGGAATCATATCTAGATATTCCTTCTTTAAAACAGGAGTTGACATTGTAAAAATTTAATTTAATTATTATTTAAAGTTAAAATGTTATAAATAACTAAGGATAATGTATACAGATTCACAAAGGTTATTCTTCTTTGTATTACTTACAAAATCCAAAACTCTATGCTCATTTCGTGATGCACTGAACTTTTACACAATTTTTTCACTTCACTTTGGTTCGGATGTAGATGTTCACTCTACGGTTGCAAATATTCACTTTGCCGGTTGGTGTTCAATTTAGTAATTTGCACTTATTAAATTAAACGGTTGGTCTTTTGTTCGACACTTCGGTTAACAGTTGAAACTGAAAAAAAAAATTATATGCACTAATTTTCCCGAAGTGTCCTACCGACTGCGCCAGTTATGGTATGGTTTCGAGGAAGTCGCTTTTTAAAAAAACAACTTTTTTAATAATTAAAATAATACTTTAATATCCACTTAAAACTTATAATAATTATTCAAGTTTGTCTCATATGCATTGAGATGCGAACTGAGTGAGACCTCGATTCACACGGAACTCCTGCTCTTTCTTCTCTAGGTACATGAAAATGCTTACTGTGCTAAAAGCTAAACTGTCAGCATTAAATATAGCTAAGTCTAACACTAAATCTAGCAAAGTTTACAATAATTGTCTATATAACTTATATATATATATATTGTTATTTTAAGGTGAAAAGCACATTAAGGCCATTATCGCCTCCCTAAATGTAAGTGTAAGTGTAAAGTGTTAAAGTCGCAAGTGTAGTGTTGTAAGTGTAAGTGTGTGTCAGACTTGGGTACCGCGAGGGACGTCTAAATCCTCTCAATAGGTGCGGCTAGTCTGCACCCCCTGCGGGTAACTCATCACATATACCCTCCTATCTGTGAAATATATAGATTACGATAAATACCCTAAGCTTTTGTTTTTACCCTTAATAATTTTATTTTACCCTAGATTCCATTAGAGTAAAAAGAAATTAATTAGAGAAAGAAAGAAATTAGAGAAAAAGAAAGGTCTCCTTTTTAGTACATTTTAAGGCATTAACTTGTTTATATCTTTGGGTTCATTTAAAATAAAAAGTTTGTTTCACATAGCATGTTTTGTACATAATAATAATAATAATAATAATAATAATAATAATAATAATAATAATAATAATAATAATAATAATAATAATTTATTTCTTAACAATTACTCGTATACCATAATATTTGTTAATATGTCAGTTAGTTGTTAGGTGTTTATAAGGCCGAGTAAGTTTATTTTAATAAATTTTGGAAATTCCCTTACATCACCAGACAGCTGCAATTTATTTATTTAATAATATATTTTAAATATTGTTATTTAGTATTATTTTCTATTCATATTAATAATATAATAATAATAATAATAATAATAATAATAATAATAATAATAATAATAATAATAATAATAATAATAATAATAATAATAATAATAATAATAATAATAATAATAATAATAACAATAATAATAATAATAATAATAATAATATTAAAAAAATAATAAAAATGATAATAATAATAATAATAACACATTATATAAATAATTTTTTATATAAATAAAATTATACTTATATAACGTCGAGATTTATTTATTTATTTATTATATATTTATATTATTTATTATATTAAAATATTTATTTAATTTAAATATTTATTTAAATTAAAAATTGTTACAATAATTTAACAAGATCATCGACTTTCAAAAAAATATAAATAAAGTTATTTTTTAATTTTAAAAAATTAACATACATGTAGGACAACGTCAAAAAGTAAGGCAAGACATTTAGGTCTGGGCTGTTTATGAGTATGATTTGCAAACTTGTCTTCGTGCACCATGTAGAGTCTGGTACACTTGAGAACCCGTGACGTCATGTGGTGTCGTCATGGGTGTGACGTCATGGTGTGACGTTGGAGTGTGACGTCAGGGTGTGACGTCAGGGTGTGACGTTGGAGTGTGACGTCAGGGTGTGACGTCAGGGTGTGACGTCAGTGTGTGACGTTGGAGTGTGACGTCGGGTGACGTCAGTCAGTGACGTAAGGGTGTGTGACGTTGGAGTGTGACGTCAGGGTGTGACGTCGGATTGTGACGTCGGGGTGTGACGTCGGATTTCGGAGTGGGGGGTTATGATTTGCGCGTTCGTTTGTGACGTCGGTGTGTGTTATTAATTAATTAAATAAATGTACACTTGAAAAAAAGTTGTGCGTTTCTGGCGGGGCTCGAACCATGGACGTTGCGCTTGTGAGGCGCTCGCTGTAACCACTGGACCAAGGTGACTACTGGTAAATCAATGCGATTCGAGGTATATGAAATTAACGATTCGCGTTCGGTTCGCCCGATCGAATCGCCATCGTGTTACGTGCCTAGCCCTGGACCAGGGCCTGTGTATAGTGTGTTATATAAACATATAAAGTAAGTCTATCTATGCTGTGTATAGTGTGTTATACAAACATATAAAATAAGTCTATCTATGACCGCCACTCTCTCCTCGTGGACGGTGTATGATATATGTAATATTGGTAGTGCTCAGACGGCTGTAGTCATCGTGTTACGTTCCTAGCCCACCCCGAGTCGGCGGATAGTGCGTTATATAAACGTATAAATTAAGTCTATCTATGACCTCCTCTCTCGCTCCCTCGTTGATGGTGTATGATATATGTAATATTGGTAGTGCTCAGACGGCTGTAGCCATCGTGTTACGTGCCTAGCCCAACCCGAGTCGGCGGATAGTGCGTTATATAAACGTATAAATTAAGTCTATCTATGACCTCCTCTCTCTCGCTCCTCGTTGATGGTGTATGATATATGTAATATTGGTAGTGCTCAGACGGCTGTAGCCATCGTGTTACGTGCCTAGCCCACCCCGAGTCGGCGGATAGTGCGCTATATAAACATATAAAGTAAGTCTATCTACGACCGCCTCTCTCTCCCTCGTGGACGGTGTGTGATATATGTAATTTTGGTAGAGTTAAGACGGCTGTCGCCATCGTGTTACGTGCCTAGCCCCCGAAGACTCGGACCGGTGGATAGTGTGTTATATAACATATAAAGTACGTCAATCTATGACCGCCTCTCTCTCTCTCTCTCTCTCTCTCTCTAGCCGGGACCAGGGTAGGCGTTATATAAATATATAAAGTGTCAGGTTGTGACGTCAGGGTGTGACGTCGGATTGTGACGTCGGAGTGTGACGTCGGAGTGTGACGTCAGGGTGTGACGTCAGGGTGTGACGTCGGAGCGTGACGGCGGGTTGTGACGTCGGATTGTGACGTCGGAGTGTGACGTCGGGGTGTGACGTCGGGGTGTGACGTCGGGGTGTGACGTAGGGATTGAGACAGGGATTTTTGTTTTAGAAATAATACAATGTTTTGATACACATACATTTATTGAATTTTAAAATGATACTTGATACAGTGTTATAAATCATTTTTTCTTCTTGTCGTCTACAGACGTAGATCGTATTACTAACCAGTCCGGATTGCCTCAGAGTTCTGGTAACGTTGGGGGTGGAGGTGATGGCGGTGGCGGTGGTGGTGATGATGATGATGATGATGATGATGATGGCAGTGGTTGTAGTGGTTGTTGTTGTTGTTGTTGTGTGGTTGGTGTTGATGTTGGTTACGAACTAATGTACCTGGTTGAAAGGCTTAAATGTCAAACATTAGCTGTGGGTTTCGGATATCTAAAATCGAATTCGGGAGGTGAAGGTATCCTCCCACCAGGTGTTTCACGCAAAATTTTTAACTTACGCGGACACCATCTGAAGGCCACTTCCGCTTTCTTTGAATGTTGACCATTAGACCATGCTTGTCCTCTGTGTTTTACGGGGTTGGAACCGTCGAGCGGGTATCTATCCGCTGCCCACATTACAAGCCGAATTAAGCGGAAGGCTTAACTCTTGTGGAAGTAGCTCCAGCCATCGCTACTCCCTTGGTGACTATCACTCCATAACAACATATAGTCCCCCAAATTATTTTTTTGTTTTTTTTTTTTTTTTTTTTTTTTTTGTTTATTATTTAGATTTACTTATTTGCTTCGTACAGTGGCCCGCGATAGACTAAGCTCTACATGTGTGGTTTTTGACATTCTCACAAGTGTTTCGGTTTACGAGAGACTTAACTCTACGCCAGTGACCTTAATTTTTACATTTTCGTTTACGGAAGAATTAACTTCTCGCCAGTGACGATAATCTTCACACAGGTTTACGGGAGACTTAACTCCGCGTCAGTGACCTTGACACACACACACACACACACTCGCTCGCTCGCTCGCTCACATGCTCTAAGCATCGAGTAAATCGTAATAATATTTTGCGCTCTGCAGAGCACATCTACTAGAATCTACATTACGATTATGATGTGATAAAATGCATTTTAAATATCTACAATTATTATTATTATTATTATTATTACCCATTGTTTCGGGTAATTCCAAAACGTTCGGATGGTAACGTCTCAAAAATTCCGCCTTTTCCGCACCTTTAGTGTACAAGGTGGAAAAAGGTTTAAACAAAATGCGTACAGCGTTCTCATCGAACGGTACATCACCGTCACTCCATTCTATACCGTGAAAGTATTCGCGTAGCCAGCGAGCTATTTTCTTACTTTTTTCGTTCAGTATGTGAAATCCGAAAGGCGGCTTAAAAATTGTAACGTTATAGGAAAAGCGACTGACAACGGCTAATTCTTTGACTATATACGTGCCGTCGTTGTCTACGAACGCGTGAAATTCAACTACAGCCTGCTGCATGTTTTTTGAACAATACCACTTCGTCGAATAGACGGTCTGCCTCGGGCAGAGTACTGGACACTGGCTCTTCGCTGGCTAGGCAATCAATGATGTACGCGATCAAGTCTTGCTCGTTATAAAACAATTCTTTAACACGCCGTGACACTAGAGGCGCACTGTCCGCGAACAGTTTCCATTCTTCAGCAGTCAAAGAAACGGTATGCTGAGCGCCGTCGTACAGCTGAACGTATCGTTTTCCAAATACATTTCTGACGGTCACGTGACCTGGGCCGAAATTAAATTTTTTCGAAGTGGTAGTGGGTGTTGCAACAGACGTTGTAATGTTCGCCATTTCAGCCAGCAACTCGTTGAACAAGAAATAAGTGAAAAATACGAACTTCTTGCCCGACTGTACCAGTACGCCCAACTCGTGTGCCGAGTGTTGGAAAAGACCCGTAACGATAAATTTACTACATTGGCTGTTTAGAAAATTAACCGTTTTTAAGTAAATGCCTAGAGGTAGGTTAGGCGGGACCTTACGCTTGGTAGGGTCACGCTCTACATCCATTCGCTCTGGCGTCATGATTCGTACTGAGCTCTACAAGTCTCAAACATACCCTTTACTCAATTACCCCACTCCTCCTCGTCCTCCTCCTCCTCCTCCTCCTCCTCCTCCTTTCCCTCCTAGAAACCGACTATATTTTTAATAGCTCCTGTGAGTAGAGAATAGCTCATGTGTTTATCGTAAAAGACAATACAATAGGCAATTGTATTTGTGGAAAAATTAGAGGAAGCCTCGATTTCCAGTTTCACGTCTACCGGTCCCGATCTAAAGGAGTCTTTGTGTTTGGAACAATCGATTACGAAGATCGGCGTTTTGTCTTTAAACGTTTGCAAATCGACACACGGGGACGGTTCGCGACCGTAATAAGATTGTTGGAATTCGCAGAATTTGTGGTAGGCTAGCGCTTTACTACCTCGTACGCGTTCGTAAGGGTGAAAATCAGAATTGAGATGGACTCGTACATCGGTAATGTTGCAATAATCGAACTGGGATGCGTCTTTACCGATTTGATTAGACCTATCAGTTTGAAAGACTAACGCGATTATTTGAGGCATTTGGTCTACAGTGGCCGTTTTAAGGACCCACGTCTCCTGTTTTACAGCCGCCCACCACGGTCTTACGATAACATCCCACCCGCGATACGCTATATGCGCTGTGATGTTGTTTTGAATCTTCTTCAAAGTATCTACCTCGTGCTTTCCATCGACGGTAATGTGATGTAACATCCAGGTGATACCGGTAATTACTAATTCAACTGTGGCAGCATCTGAGCTGTAAACGGCATTCCAATCGGATGCTGACCGTAAGAGTACCAGTTCCTGTTTTACGTTAACCACTATTCTCCTGTAGTCCTCGAAAAAGCCCATCAACATTTTGAGAGGTACGAGTACCGAAAATTCACCGCTATCGGAGTTAGGGGACATGTAGTTACCGGGACCCACCCAACCGGCATTTCTTAAATTATGTATTCTGTATTCGGGAGTAGACAGTAAGTTCTTCACCGTACTGACTATACCTAATTGTCTTGTACTATCCACCTCGTTGCCGCCTATCTCGTAACGGATGTTGTCAAAAAGAAACGCCACCCCGTTGTTAACAAAGTCCACTTTAGCCTTGGAGCCATCTTCTTTTTTCCCGGTCAACGTACCCGTAATGTAAAGCAAACTCTCGTGTGGCAGAGTCATAACATCCTGTTGGTTTACAGGTATCCTGATTTCATCGTTATTCTTAAACGTGGACGATGCGTACGGTTTATGATAATGATATTCTTTACCAGTGATTGTATTATCGTACACCGGTTGTCTTTCGAGCGCTAACAAATCCATTATTGTTATTTCGAAATCAAAATTTTAAAACCAAGAGACCGTAAAAAGCGTATATTTCTAGGTGTTAACACTCTCGTGTTTGTCCGTGGACTAACGTTGTATCTATACGTATCCTGATTAAATACAAGACCCATTTACTACCGTCGTCGTCTTAAATGCAATCTGATCGAAATAGTTTCGTTTCTGAAATCGACAAGGTCACCGTTCTGATCCTTTAGGCTCACCGTAAGGTTATGAATCGATTTCACGTTGACCGGTAAATATATTACCGTTCGCGGTATCTCGATAATCTTGTAACCGGGTGGTACTCGAGGGTAAAATTCGTGTATAACGTGACTCTCTACACCGTTTTGAAACGAACCTGAGGCTACATTACATTCGATTTGTATTACACTGACCTTGATGATGTCCACAGGCAGATCGGAAACGTGCACTCGGCCGGGTTCGAGACTTTTCTTTTCAAAACCGAGTAATGTGCCGACGGTATGTTCGCCACTGAAATCTATCGTCTCCGAACAAAATATCTCCACTTTCAGTGTGTTATTGTTGGGTTTTAAAGAGAATACAATGGTCGGATCCAGTTTCGATTTAATGTACGTTTCAATATCATTGATTTCATATGAGCCTGTGGGCAGTTTTACGTCTAAAACTGTCGTAACTTGTTCAGTGGGCTGAACAGGTGTATCGTCATCACGACCTACATGATCGGGAAGATTTGTATCTTTGGACGAAACCGTATCCGGTTTTACCGAAATTTTGCCTGCAGCAGCAGCAGTGGGGTATTAGCATCAGTAGTGGATGAAAGCTCTTTTTTATTTTTTCCCATTTTTTTCTATTAGTATTAATATAACCATAATTTTGCAAACCATAAAGCGAACGTTTATCTCTATCGCTATTCTTCAGCAATCGAAATTCGTTATTTACGCCTTCTTTGATATTCGGGATAGAATTATACGTAGCCAAATCTACTAGACCTATTTCCCATTGGCCGCCGTCGACGTTGCCGTCGTCGTCGTTATCGTTGGACACATCGATCGGTGGAAAAAAATCACACGAAAGTGTTGAACTATTTCCGGTCAAACATATGGACATGGTGACGAAGACGTCAGAAACTTTAGACACAGATGTCCGCAAACTACTGAGTTGAAACGTTGATGTCGCGTGTAATTATAGTGAATATTAGCGGTAGGACCAAAATATCTTAACAATTCTATCGGCGGTCTTAGGTTACCGAAACTGTCGAAATACTCTACAGCATCTCCCTTCTTTTTATAACATACCCAATGAGTACCGTCACCCGATACGCTGTCCAAGTTCACGATTGCCGATTCAATTTTCAACGGTTTACGCGGTAAAGTGTCTCGCATAAAGACACCGCGGAACGAAGCCACACCCAAAAGTTTTGCATACTTTTCCAAATCCAGATTCGTCAACGGTCTGATCGGTATCGAATTGATCAATATTTTTTTTTTTTTAGAATTTCTGCGCTTCCTACAACCGCCACCCTCCTTCTTCTTATACGGTCTGAGATAAAGACCTTTACCTCTTAAACCGGTAATGAGTTGCTTAATAGTACGCCGTTTGCTAGCCAATCTCCTACTCTTCTTTCTCTTTTTGCCGCCCCCTAATTTTGCTTTCGCTTTCATAGCGGCCGCTACTGCAAGTGCGGTCGCACGTTCGCCAAACGAGGCGTCACTCGCTTTGACACGGTTCCAAGCTTTTCCCGCTAGAATATCGTCTGCCTCGCTACGCCTCTGTGAATCGCCGTAACGGCTGTACGCTATATCGTGTTCCTTGCACGCTTCGTCTAGAGGATTTATACCTTTATCGCCTCGAGCTAATCTCTTCTTTAATTTAGTTCCCGGACCGCAGTAGTTGTACGTAGGTATATGTAGTTCGACAGGTAGTAAATCGATAGCTTTGTTTACAGCGGACGATATCAATCCACGACCTTTCCTAATCACTCTCCCTTTACGACTGACACGTGTTGCACGTTTACCTACCATTTTAACACTAAACAATAATTACTATGATAAAGTGTTTAAGTAGAAAAATAAAATTTCGATTAATAGTTATTCTTCCCACACTTGGCGCCAATGGGATAAGAGGTTCTGTTTGGTTTCATCGTGACTGTACCGTTTCCTTATTTCCTTAGCCAAAGAGATTAGTTCTTTGTGAATATTACTCATCATACCAATCATTGATTTATTAATCGCTATTTCTACAGCTTCGGTCATCTGATTGTAAGTGACAGCGTCGTTATCGCTCGACCCTTTGCCCATGTTCCTGATAGGCTTATATTCAGCATCGAAATACCCCTTAACACCGCCGCCGTTTAATGTGTTTAAGGCAACCCACATTTTAATGTTTTCCTCTTGTTTGTGTAATTGCTCGACATTGACAGCGTCAATAGGCTCTACACCTGCAGGTACGTTTGTTATTCTTTTACTATTAGCATTGAACATATCACCTGTCGGCAGTCGAGTAAGAAAAAGCGTATTATGCGTAAGAAAATCTAAATTGACAGCGTCTTTAGCTAGTATAGGTTCTGCTACGTGACCGAGACGTTTATTCTGTAGATGCCAACTGTTACCGCTTGTAACGCTTATTACGCGATTGTCCACGTACGATTTTGTAACAGCATCATTTTTAGCTGTGGGTGTTTTAACGTTCCGGATAACCGATCCGCACGCGTCGAATTCTCCTCCGCCATCTCTCACGAGCATATTTTCCTTCGCGTACTGGATATTGACCGCATCTCCGTCCAATTGTGGCGACCCTACATTACGTAATCGAAAATTTTCAAACGAATAACTATCGACCAGTTTAATGGGTATCAAAGATTCTAAATACTCCTTGGTCACGGCGTCATCGACGGCTGTCGGTCTGGCTAGACCGCCTAAAGGAATATTTTTCGCGTGATATTTTGCAATCACCGGTTCGAATGTTAAACACCGTTTCTCCATGGTACCTAGATTTACGGCCGAGTCAGCGTCGTCAGGCGTGTGGACATTACGTAACGCTTTGTTTTTCATATCGTAATCTCCGTCCGATGTTAGAGTGAAACCGACCCCTGGGGGTCCTCGTCGTGCCGTATTTTCGCTGCCGCCCCCGCCGCCGCCACTGTAGCGTCCAAACTTGTCAACACTCATCTTATCAATGCTCGTATTTTTCTTTTCCAAACCTTTATAAATCCCGCCTCTTTAAGTTCTTCTATAATAGACGCTATCTCGTTGGCGTGACCTGTGTGACCTGCGTCGTGGGACATCAGCAAAAGTCTCAATCGGTCGCACAATTCGTTAGGATCGTCCCAATACGCGTATTGGTTGTGACCTTGTCCTTGTTTAGTACGGGTTTTCTTGTTTTGTTTTGCCGGCGGAAACAGGTATTGTATAACTTCTTTGTATTTATCCGCTTTCGGATTACGGTTGACCGGCCCGTGAGAATTGTACTTTTGCAGGTGGGCGTTTGTCTGTAAACAGATATTTTTATACGTAACAGCGTCGTCCGTTGTGTATTCTTCGGGACTCTTCATAAAGAGTAGTTCGTATAGACCTGGTGAACCTTTATAGCTAACACCATCGATAATTATGTCCGCGTCATCCGTAAACTGTATAGCTTTTGAACCGACCATTATAGAGTCGTTTTCGATTCGTGGTCCGTATAAATGATCGATTTTCTTTTTCCTCGATGTGTCGGTAATCATTTCTGTCATGTATTTACGTACAAGAGGGTGATTGAATGTAGAGTTTATCCAATCTAACGACTCTCTGCGTCCTTGAGGTGTGGATACAATATTAGCTACACTGCGGGCAGTGTCCGCACTATCATTACCGGGGAAGAAAAATTGGATTTTGAAGTTTCCGCAATCACAGGCGTGTCTAGAAATCTCGGATATGAAGTTTTTTTTCTTGGTGTTGATGAAACAGGCGTAGCCATAGAGATAGAGGACGCTTCTTCTTCTTCTTGTTTTTCAGTTTTCATAAAAGGTGTCTTAGCCGCAGCTTGTGACGCGTCTTGTATTTTCGTCAACTCTTTAATAATAGGTTTATACTGTCTGGTTAATTGTACGTCCATATCGGCATCACCGAATTTCATTTGCATATATTTCCGCTTCAACGCGTCTCTCAATCGATCGATTTCGAGTGTAGCCAAGTCACCGGTTAACGTCATATCGCGAAATGAATAGATACAGGAAGATGTAGCGTTATTTATAATCACGGTAACTCTAGCGACCTGAAGAAAATTGAATACTTTTTCGCCGACAAGAGATATTTTATAACGTCACCGGCTGACGCGTACAAAAATTTCTTTTTCACCTCCCAACGTAATCCTCTAAAGTAACTGTACATGTTGTTATCGAAAAATGGGATTTTCATAGTTTTACGAGAGTCTGTGAAAACAACGGTACGTTTCACGTTATCACGCCACTCTGGTATTTCGGCCACCACGAGGTGATCGTCTTTCGGTGTATTTTGCATGTACTCTTTAAGTTCGGACATAGGACGAAGCGAAGGTGATGATGATGATGCAGCCGCCAACAGATAAGAATTTAATAAAAGAAATTCGTCTAAATTTGCACCCGTAAATTTACGCCATGTTTCCAAACGGCGTCGGTCCGTTACAGAATAATTGTAGCCATCATAAGACAGACCAAAGTGTCCGCACTGTTCGGGCACGGTGGGTAGAGCGGCTTTAAGAAATTCTACAGTAAACGCACCCTGAGCTTTATTATTCACTGCCTCGAACGCCCTGCCTCTTGTATTGCGAGGCAAGAGCGAGGGTAATGGACCGAATTTAACATTATAACTGATACCTAGCACACACTTTGCACCTGTAATCAGTCTATAGGCTTGTACAGGATTACGAATCGGAATGGTTCTTTCCGTAATAACGACACACCTGGACGCGTTAGGTAGAGCGGAACCGTACTGTAACATGTCCAAGTACACCTGAGTGTACGCTAAATCACCGTGACCGGTAGTGAGGGTACGATTGAAGAAATCCGGGAACGGTCGAAAGCGTGAAAGAAGATTTTGGGAATGACGGACTGTACCGCGCAGCATATGTTCGTTGTAGATCACCAGTTCGAATGGGACTCCACTTTTTTCACTTTCTTGCAGAAATTTCACCCAAATGTCCCTGTTGTAGAAACGCGAAACTCCGCTCGTGATCATTAAAATCACGACGGGAGGAAGACTCTTACTGTAGGTGCCCCGCCTTTTGTGGCGCCAGCAACGTCTGTTGAATATGTCGCCGTGTTTACCGGAACGGCTACAATAATTACCGCAAAACTGTTTCCTATCCGCGTAATACCAGGTGCACAGATTCGACTTTGGGCGAGTAAAGCGCAATGTATTTGCATAAGGAACTATGTCATTGTACGTATATATTCTCATGTTGACAAGTCTTTTACGAATCGATCGAATCCTATTCTGAACCTACCTTCCTCTATCTCACACTCTTTGTCGATTACTAGAAAACCGTGTTTCTCTTTCCAAGCAGCCGCGCATATATCTTTGAAAACACAAAATGTAGTGTCCGTATTCACGTGGTCGTTGTAAATGTGTCGTAAATTGAGTTCATCTTGTTTAAATACCGCCAACAAGTTGGCATTATCTCTGACCAACTGTTTCGGAATTCTACTGTACGTTTGACCCAGGTAAAAAGAATCGATATTGTTGTGCCGTCCCATTGTGAAATATTTACGTATATTATCGTGTCTCTCGCATGCAATGTCGTCGAAAATCATCACAGAGTTCTGTTCGGCCTCACTAGGATCGATAACACTTTCGTTATCCGTACAAGGAAATAGCCTATACCGGAATCGGCAAAAACTTTTCCAAAAGCTTGTATTTCGGCTGGTGCAGAGATTTCGAAAATACGTAAACGTTTTCGAATTTTAAACCGTTGCTGTCAAACAGCAAATTGAAAATTACATTGGTCTTGCCGCAATTAGAAGGACCGCAGATAATACAGCGTATAGTGTTTGGCAACAGTTGGCTATGACGGCTACGTTTATCCCCACCAACACCACTATAGCCACCGCCGGCAAAAACGTCAAAATTAGAAATTTCCAGTTTTTGCTTCGCCTTCTCGATACGCATTCTGCTCGATACTGAACTTTTTATACGCCAGTATGTCTAATAAATAGGTTTAGATCGTGTATTTCCTTTACGTGTACCACCGTAACACTCACTCACACACACACACACACACACACACACACTCAAACACACATACTTCTAAAATGAAACAAAAAAAAACCAGCCTGTGTTGGAATCGCGAGAGTAGTGGGAAAGCAGGAAACGGATATCCTGTTTCACGAGATTAGTTTGCGCTTAGCAATCCACGAGTTGTGCGACTTGTCAAAGCCTAACCACTTTACCAGAACTTTGTTCCCTTTCGATTGCAATACTTTTTCCACGAGGTAAACATCACCTACTTTGGTTTTACTTATTTCTTCAGCGTAAAACCCGCCTTTCAGGACTCCGCCTTTCGAATCTTGTAAAATGTACGTTGTAGGTTCGGTTGGGACCACCGCGTAAATAGAAAAAACCTCGTTCGTCCAGTTCGGTAGGTAGCCTTTAGCAAAAGTCTTCTTATACTTGGAAATCCTTACTTTATCGTCCACGTTAAATTTAGATCTTTTTTCCACCTTGACACCACCACCACCACAACCACCGCTCTGACCATTTACTTTCTTCAAAAGACGGTTTTCGTGTTTCTGCGTCACTCCGCTCGGTTTCATACCGATGGTGCTGTGCACAGTGTTATTGTAAGATCGAACTATCGATTGTAATAAATCTATCCATTCGTAACTACCGCGAGCAGTAAATTCGCGCCACATTTTCGTTTTTAAAGTACGGTTAAGTCTTTCGACTATAGACGCTTTCTTCTCCGTATAGGTGGTGTAATGGTTTATGCCGTATTTTTTCATAAGTTTACCCACGTGGGCATTGAACCACTCTTTACCCTGATCGGTCTGAAAATGACGCATTGGGTGTTTTTCGAGAATCGGTTCCAGAGCGGCCGCCACTTCGACGCCAGATTTCGATTTTAGAGGAAGGGCAAAAGCTAATTTTGACAGACAGTTTATCATTGTCAGTACATATTTGTAACCGTTATTCATTTTGGCATACGGTATCATTTCCACTAAATCGGCTTGGTAGAGATCGTTTAACCCTTTCAAAGTTACGCGACGTGTATTGAAGTTCCTTCTTGCCGGTTTGTGGAGCTCTTTAGCAATTGCTCGCCTCACGTTCATTCTGAAAATGAGGAAAATAACAATTGTGAATCCTAGATATATGTACATAAGTGAAGAATTTTTTTAAAAAAATTGTTCGCTCGATGGGAAGACTCCTACGTCTTGAGCTATATGATGAGGGTTCGACCACTTTCCATAGCTACCCATGAGGTACGGTCGGAACATCGTTTGTTTTTTGTTTGCCGAGAGCATCCCCAAACGACTGGAAGTACATTTCCTGTCGAACAGGCATACACCTCTCGGGGGTAGTTATACTACACCAGAAGAGCAATTTACAGTGTAACCAAACAACAACAACAACAACACATTCAACCTTGTGGACTGTTAAGTCACGACAGAGCACATTCAACCTTGTGGACTTTTACATCACGACAGAGGGTACACACACACACACACACACACACACACACACACACACACATTCGCACTGTTGAAAAGGTCAGACTGTAAAGAATTCAAGGTAGACTGTAAGGTAATTTTTTTTTCTGTATAAAATATTTTATTAGTCATCCTGATTATTCTCGTCTCTCTGTTCAAGGCAAGGTACTTTATTAAAGCCGTAAGGTAAGGAATTGTATTCACCATCTCTCTTTCTCTTATCCCCTGTAATTCTGAACGTTTTCGTTTCACTCACAGTTACCACTTCGCGATCTTTTGTTCTTCTTATACGCATGTCGGTAATCATGAGCGGATCACTATCACCGTTTAATACCATACGTTTCAGAGATTCAAAATTCATCACACCGGAAGTGCGGAGATTCAGTGTTAGGCCTTTCACTTTGGTTACGGTCGCTGCATGTTCGCCAGTACTAGTCACAACTTTGTATCCGTAAGTTTTCGGGCCACCGGACACAAATTCCGAAATATACGAACCCGCTCCATATTCTGTAAGTTCGTCGGTCATCTGTCCGAGATAGTCGCCTGTCTCAACTTTGTTCATACCCTCTTTGTGTACGTATATGACGCTGTCAGTGTCTGCGTACAAAACCTGTGTGCCAAGGGTGTCAAGGTAACTGTATAGTTTCAGTCTAGCTTGTGCTGTAGTGAAAGCGGCAAGCACAACATTAACAGTAGGGAGTACCTCGCAGGTGTCATCCGAGTATTGCCAATTAACTATAACAACGTTTTCGTTAACTTCTTG
This sequence comes from Callitettix versicolor, assembly GCA_022606455.1. Classification (NCBI taxonomy): domain Eukaryota; kingdom Metazoa; phylum Arthropoda; class Insecta; order Hemiptera; family Cercopidae; genus Callitettix; species Callitettix versicolor. The sequence goes on from CM040186.1 coordinate 95,240,363, forward strand.
AATGTTGTTTACGTCTAGGTAAGGGGAAACCAACATTTTGTACAATTCCGAAGGCTGTCGTACAATGGATGTCTTTGGCTGGTTTTCCCTCTGTCCGAATTTACCCCAAAACGAGTTCAACATTAATTTAGCTAACGATCTTAGACCTTCGTTTTTACCGATTTTCTTTCGATCGAGTTTGATATTTTCATGTGTGTAATAGTCTTCTACGTACTTTAATCTGTCCTCGTCCGTTTTACACCAATCCGGATAACCCGAAGACTCTTGTTTTATCTTTAGAAAAGTGTTTATAAACTCAGTAAATAAACCGTTTTGCTTATCGAGCGATGCTGTCTCATATTCCCATAACTCGTGCATTTCAATGATAACGTAACCCTTATCTACAGCCATTCTAATTTCGTCCATACTCCATGTTCCTGTCAACGCCCGCTCGTCAACAGTGTGTGTGCATTCACCGGTCATTAAATTTTTACCACAAGTACGACAAAGTACAAACATTAATTTATGATTCATCTTTGCCGGTAGGACGGGATGGTACAAATCGCGAGGAGGGAGTATAGTGCATTTGAGGAGTCCGTCAACAGTCATGCCCTGCTTCCTACATTCCTCTTCTCCTATATGAATTTTCGGGTGACCGATCGGATACTTGCCGTACTTGCAAACCCACGGATATAGCGAACATACGTCCACATAATAAATGGATTCGCCTTCTTCACACTTTGCGTAAGACTTGCAGTTACCGGTTCGGCCGCCGTAAAACGCGTCACGAGGGTCAAGTGGCGTTTTGCGTAATATGGGGTGTGTGTCGAGATAAGCCATCTGCTCTTTGTTTTGTTTTTTCATCCTAATGAAATCGCATTCCCACATTTCTATCACCTGTCCTAGAGTGGAAAGTTTAGCCACCTTGGCTCTGGTTCTAGCCATCCTAGAATTATGCGTATCTGATGGGTCGTCTTTTAGAGGTTCATCGCGACCGTGTGGAAAACATTTGGGACACCCGTGCCAATAGCATCCGTGAAATTCAAAAATCATTCCGTCACACACCCCGTCGACTTTTAGTTCATCGATTTTTATTTCACGACTTCTCCCTGCATGCTCTATTCTGAGCCCTCTTTGATCTTCTTCCCAAATCAGCCACTTTAGCGCGATATCCGATTGAAGATCTACTTTGCGATAACCGGTTTTCGGGACAATCCCTATAGTGTTCGGTTTAAGAAAATTACGTCGAAACGCTAAATTGCACGCGCTGGCTATAGTCACGGCTTCTAAAAACGGGTCTACGTTACATTCTTGCAGGAAATACGATCTGAATTTGATACAAGCCTGCGCAAGGATATCAACGTCCGAGTAGCAGTAATCGAAAATTTCAATTTTAAAATCGAACACGTACCCGTTACGGACCTGTTCGTCATGCCACTTTATAAATTCCTTATTGGCTTTGTCAAACATGGAGTCAGGGCAGTAGTATTCTTTTGCAGGTATAGGTCCTACGTAATTTTCATTAGCAACCGTATTGAAGAGGTAAGGAAAGTATCCTTTCTTCTTTTCAGGTGGTAGATCGAACGCTTTAGGGAGTTTCGACAAAGCCATCGGCATATAATTCAAGGAATCGATAAATTTCACATTATCGATCTCCATGAGGATGACCTTTGTACCTCGCATAATTAAAGACGGCGTGAACTGGGTTTTTTCCATCACGTACTTGAGCACAAATTGAAAATCGTAGCCTTGCCCGTTATGAGCTATGACGACGACCTTTTTAAACTTCTTACGAACATCCATAACGTACGACATGAAACCATTTACGGGGTCCTCTGAGAAGACGTGGGTGCGGTCGATGCAATTCTGACACGCGTCACCGTTAATGCAAAGCCAACAGTACTGTTGGGCTACACATAAGTTTACACGATGCACGTGATCTGTGTCAAGCACTTCGTCTTGACGCGTTTCTAGGTCAAAGAAGATAAAAAGAAACTCTTTAGATAGCGGCTTCCTGTGATCTACTTTCATGTAGCACTGATGATTAGGCGATGTGAATTCTTTGCAAACCTTACAATAAGTTTCACCACACACGTGTTCGTTACGCCTCTGATTTTTAAAAACCAGTTTTTCACAACCCAAACACTTACGTATAGATTTGCAAATATTCTTTAGGTGAGCGACAAAACAGCCTTTAGTCATAAACTGTCTGTTGCAATCACCGCAATATACTCCCTCATTTTCCATGATACACGGTGGTGTACGTTTGCACGAATAACACGTAGCAGAGCATCTGTGATCGGCGCGATGATTAAAAGGAATGTGACATATTTCGCAGAAATAACCGCAAGAAAAAGCGGACGTGAGACTGGTAATTACATTGAAGTGACCGTTGTTAAAGAGCAGGTTGAGTCTGTAACGCGGGTTCTGTACATCGCCTTCGAAATAAATATCGCGACCTTTATTTCCGTAACTGAACACGGTGATTTTATGCAAGGGTAAGTGATTTTGAAATTGTTGTAACTCCAATATACCTGCCCCTTCATCGGGGATCTGTACACCTGCTGCGGACATAAGCTGACGTGCTCTGTTTGTCTGACGTTCGCCTTTGTCTGAACGTATAAGAACGTACTTTTTGTCTTTCTCGGCGTGAGCAATAGCTACCACAAGTGAACAAGGAAGGCACAAGGAATCATTGTTTTTAATGACAACAATACCCCTCCTTGCACGACACTCTTCTTCGAAATTATTATAATGTCCCGGTCTAACACGACCGCGGCCTAAGGGTACTCTTACTTTCGTACATTCAACTTTAAATGTATCGCACGACGTACACGCCTCGTTGTTACTTTGAATAATACCGCCGAAAATGTTCCACAAAATGTCGGAAGACACTTCCGATGCCGGCCTAAAAGCTAAATACCCCGGATCGCGATTTTTGAAATTCAGACTCCTCAAGGTAAACCCTAAATAGTCTCCGTCAGTGCATCCGTTAGTCATAGTCTCTATAAGTTCGTTAAGTCCTTGTCTGACCCAAACTATTTCCTCCACATTTTCCGGTGGCGAATTGAATTTAAAAATCACTTTAGTTCCGTAAAGACGGAATTTCTTAACATACGTTTCCGTTGTTGACACAATGTAGGCTGATAACATATTTTCTCAATTTATTCCTCAATGACGCAGACACACAAACACACACACTTTCACAAAGAGAGAGAGAGAGAAAGAGAGATCGTAAAATACAATATCTTCTACTATAAATCAATGAAAACAAACCAAGAGACAGATATTGAAGACAGAGAACAATATGATAACTTACCAATCAAATAACCAAAATGAAAATTACATTTACATTTCACTCGCTATTTATAGGATCTCTCTCCCCACTTTTTTCCAGGTGTCAAGATTAAATCGACTAAATATTGCCCGTGGCATGAATTCTCGCATGTCACGCTCGAGAACCAGCAGCCAAGGCCTATCTTAATCAAGGTCGCGCCACATGGCTTGAAGTCTCGCATATAACGCCCGACAACCAGCCGCCTATGCTTACTTTACACAAAGTCGCGCCAGCATGATTTTTCACACACAGCTAATGTTTGACATTTAAGCCTTTCAACCAGGTTCAATGGCGCGACTATTGCGCCATTTGGCTTCTGCCCGTGGCATGAATTCTCGCATGTCACGCTCGAGAACCAGCAGTCTAGGCCTATCTTAATCAAGGTCGCGCCACATGGCTTGAAGTCTCGCATATAACGCCCGACAACCAGCCGCCTATGCTTACTTTACACAAAGTCGCGCCAGCATGATTTTTCACAAACAGCTAATGTTTGACATTTAAGCCTTTCAACCAGGTTCGCTGGCGCGACTATTGCGCCATTTGGCTTCTGACCGCAGTGTATAAAAGCTTAGCAACTCTGATACTGTACCATATCTGTTTTACTCATTAATATAGTACGTGTTCTGTAACGCGCTGTGTTCTCAGTAATTATGGATTCTCCTTCTTCTCTGATCGATATTTTCAATTCCATTGTACCTAAAGACGTCGAGACAATTTCTATAAAAGATCTAATTATAGGAAGAAAATATCTTATTAAGGAGGCTTCGATCATCAAAACTAGATTCGGCAGTTCAATTCTGCTTGTAATTGACGTAGACGATGACGAGAAAAAAGTGTTTCTTCCGAAGAGGTATTCTTCTGTACTTACGGAAATTCAGATAAACGAAATGGTTGCCAAGGAATTGACGGTTACAGAGCACATTGGAAGCACTGTAAAACTGGAACTACATTAATTCGGAACCAACATCAACACCAACCACAACAACAACAACAACAACCACTACAACCACTGCCGTCATCATCATCATCATCATCATCATCACCACCACCGCCACCGCCATCACCACCACCCCCAACGTTACCAGAACTCTGAGGCAATCCGGACTGGTTAGTAATACGATCTACGTCTGTAGACGACAAGAAGAAAAAATGATTTATAACACTGTATCAAGTATCATTTTAAAATTCAATAAATGTATGTGTATCAAAACATTGTATTATTTCTAAAACAAAAATCCCTGTCTCAATCCCGTCACGTCACGCTCCGACGTCACACCCTGACGTCACACCCGACGTCACGTCACACCCCGACGTCACACCCCACGACGTCACACCCGACGTCACACCCTGACGGCACACTCCGTCACACAATCCGACGTCACACCCCGACGTCACACCTGACGTCACAACCCGCCGTCACGACGTCACACCCTGACGTCACACTCGGCGACGTCACACTCCGACGTCACAATCCGACGTCACACCCTGACGTCACAACCTGACACTTTATATATTTATATAACGCCTACCCTGGTCCCGGCTAGAGAGAGAGAGAGAGAGAGAGAGAGGCGGTCATAGATTGACGTACTTTATATGTTATATAACACACTATCCACCGGTCCGAGTCTTCGGGGGCTAGGCACGTAACACGATGGCGACAGCCGTCTTAACTCTACCAAAATTACATATATCACACACCGTCCACGAGGGAGAGAGGCGGTCGTAGATAGACTTACTTTATATGTTTATATAGCGCACTATCCGCCGACTCGGGGTGGGCTAGGCACGTAACACGATGGCTACAGCCGTCTGAGCACTACCAATATTACATATATCATACACCATCAACGAGGGAGCGAGAGAGAGGAGGTCATAGATAGACTTAATTTATACGTTTATATAACGCACTATCCGCCGACTCGGGTTGGGCTAGGCACGTAACACGATGGCTACAGCCGTCTGAGCACTACCAATATTACATATATCATACACCATCAACGAGGGAGCGAGAGAGAGGAGGTCATAGATAGACTTAATTTATACGTTTATATAACGCACTATCCGCCGACTCGGGGTGGGCTAGGAACGTAACACGATGACTACAGCCGTCTGAGCACTACCAATATTACATATATCATACACCGTCCACGAGGGAGAGAGTGGCGGTCATAGATAGACTTATTTTATATGTTTGTATAACACACTATACACAGCATAGATAGACTTACTTTATATGTTTATATAACACACTATACACAGGCCCTGGTCCAGGGCTAGGCACGTAACACGATGGCGATTCGATCGGGCGAACCGAACGCGAATCGTTAATTTCATATACCTCGAATCGCATTGATTTACCAGTAGTCACCTTGGTCCAGTGGTTACAGCGAGCGCCTCACAAGCGCAACGTCCATGGTTCGAGCCCCGCCAGAAACGCACAACTTTTTTTTCAAGTGTACATTTATTTAATTAATTAATAACACACACCGACGTCACAAACGAACGCGCAAATCATAACCCCCACTCCGAAATCCGACGTCACAATCCGACGTCACCCTCCGACGTCACACCCTGACGTCACACACCAACGTCGTCACACCCTGACGTCACACCCTGACGTCACACCCAACGTCACACCCTGACGTCACACCTGACGTCACACCCTGACGTCACACTCCAACGTCACACCATGACGTCACACCCATGACGTCACCACCCTGACGTCACACTCTCAACGTCACACTCTACTGACGTCACAATTATTGACGTCTTCATTGTCTTCAATGACGTACACCAAATGACAGTCACGGGTTCTCATTTAAAGTACCAGACTCTAATGGCATTATATTACTTTTTACTGCTGACGTTACCAGTCCATTATTTACTGTAAACAGAACTAAAGTTAAAACGTTAAACTATGTTATTTACAGATTGTTGAATGGCTGCATATATACATTTTATGATTTCGTTTAATGTGATAATATAATTCTTGGTACTTTATTTATATATAAAGTACAGTAGAAGTTTGTTTTTCATCATTTTTTGGACCGATGTGTTGATTAATAGACGGGTACCAGAAATAAACCACCCATACTTTTGGCGATCGATATACTCTGTTCATATGACAGAAGGTTTTATTATTATTATTATTATTATTATTATTATTATTATTATTAAATTATTATTATTTAAGAAAAAGTAATAAAACTCTTAAATTTTTTATTTAACTCTAATTAAGTATTATAAACATTTTACATACATACATTTTTAATACAGTAATTTATCCGTACTTATTAATTTGACATGTACTAACGTAACATACGCGAGATCACCACTTAGAATACTCACGTGATTGTTACGTGATCGACTTATACGCTGAATAGTATTATTGTAAGTAGTGTGAGAGTATTTACATATAAATAAAACATTCGTGCAATTTTTCGGAGTTTTTGGCAATGAAGTGTTTTTATGTTATTCCCATAGATTGCAGAATTTTTACTTTTCGATTATCAGTGTTTGCTTCAGGTAGTAAGTAAAAACTACTTTTCACTAATACAGATGCTTTGTCGCCTATGCTATAAATAAGTAGTGTCCAGTTACAGTGTTTTGTCTGGAAGATTACTTTTATTACAAATTGTTTATTATGGAAGACTGTTTAAAATATCACGTAACAGAAATAACTTGACGGTTAATAGAAACTGATGGTTAAAAGGGTGACGGGTAATCGAGACTCTATTGTCTCTATTGACTCTATTACAAAAGTTTGGTGATCACAAAAATAACCAATGTTTGAATTTCGATCAAAATTTAAGTTTTAAAGGGCGTCGGAGTTTAAAAAAGAGGTTTTACTATAATGTATTTCCATATCCCTTTCTCTCTAGAGTTAAGTCCAAACCTTACCTTTCTATAATTTACTATACTTACTATACTTTACTAAGAGCCATAATGTAAATATTTTAATATGATAACTATATTTTTGTTTATAATCTTCGCTCCTTAACAAATAATTACAATTAAAAAATTAAATCATGGTATTTTTCTCTGTCCGAATGTATTTCCGTCTGATTGTCTGTTTGTCTTGGCTCTCTGGACATCCATGACATACAAGACATGACTGTACAGTACAAGACATGACTGTACTAACCTGACTGTACCAATTGTTTTGTTTAATAACTCTCTCTCTCCCACTCCTTCCTCTCTCTCTCTCTCTCTCTCTCTCTCTCTCTCTCTCTCTCTCTCTCTCTCTCTCTGTAAATAAAGTTTTACATTTATAACTTTTGAGTAACGTAAAATGTTTTTAAATAAATTAAGAGTTTATAACTACATTAAAAAAAAATAGGTCAAACTATAGTTCAAAATAATCATTGCAAAGATTTTTTAGAAACACATGATACATAATTTTTTTCGATTTTTTAAAAATAATTTTGCCAGATGTTTATACATACATTATAATTTAAAAAAATTAAATCATTTTATCGTATTAAATAACAGAGTTTTACGAAAAAGCAGAAAATAACACACTGCGATTTTTTATTTTTAGTTTGATTTTATAGATTTATTAACCAAATGTAAATTTATTTTATCTTAGCCTGATACAAATACTTGCATATGTTTTATCATTTTTGGCGTTACGATTTTTTTAATGTTTGAATAGTAGTTAAATTTGAATAGAATTAGAAGAAAAACTTATTTTTTTTTTGCAATTCAAAACTTAAAAATTTATAGTAACATTAATGAAAATTAATTATTGTAAGTAACTATCATCGTATTTATGTAAGACAATCATCGTGCAGTTTATAATAAATATTTATAATTGTTACATGATGGAAATTCAAATGAAAGATAGAAATAATATTATTAAGAAAAAAAATTGAATTGTGTTTAAAATAAATATTTCTTAATGTATGCTATAATTTTTTATTGTTATTAAAAATTACTTTTAAGGTTATTTAAAAAAATAAATCTGAACTAGCATCTATTTAATTTTATACCTAAATTTAAACTAAACAGAAATACATTTATTATATATATTCTATCATCAAAATAAAATATTTTAACAAAAATATCTTTTTAATTTTCATATTTCGTCATATAATGTTTAAAGATTAATTGTAATTTTATTTTCCATAAATCATCTTTCAACTACCTTCTAATTTAATGTTATTTTTAATTTATTCTACTTTCATGGTAGCCTATATAAACTCAGTGGAACGTGTAAAATGTATTTATTAATTTCTGAAGTGTTAAGGAAAAAAGTCTTCCGCAAGAACATATTCCTCATGATGTGAAACGTTTTTTTTTCAAATCGATAAACTTTCAAAATGAAACATTTTAAATTTTTTCAGAAATATTGTTTATAAAAAAAAAATGAAAACATAATAGTTATAAGTGAGAAAATTCTAAAATGTTGACCGAGAGTAAGTTAAAATTTACTGGTTACATAAGTCTTGTAACTTTGTTTGTAAAACACATGTAACTATTATTTTTCACAAGTTAGTTAAATTTTACTGCCGACTATTTAACTTGTAACTTCCGTGAAAACAGGGCCCTGGATAGCAATAGTAATTAAAATTGAACCAGCAAAGATCCCATCTCTGCTCCGAATAAAGATGGAACTATAATTAATATTGCACAGCCTCCTTCATTAAGGGTTTGTTGCGACTACCAACAACTCCACTTGGATATTAAAGTTGTAACTGAGAGGCAGTGCTTGAATAAAAGTGAACTCTTGCGAATATTAGCTATTCCATAATAAATGGAGACTATAGTTAATTGAGAATTGAAAAGAAACTCCTTAATTTATTTTTACCCAGTACTTTTAAATGAACTACAAGCGTAGGCAATACAGAAAACTGTAGAATAACGAGTGAATATCAGGAAGACTGAGTTTTACTGAGTCGTTAATTAATTGTTAGTATACTATCAAGTATTTACAGGCAAAACTGTTACAAAGGGTGCACTGAAATAAGGGATGTTCTAAGCTGAACCTTCAGAAAATGAGTTGTACATAAAATGCTGGAATTATATATTCTTTACATAATAGGCTTCCGTCTACTTGTAAGAACATTAAAAAATAATACATTATGGCAATTACACTAATGACGTCAAAAAAAGTTATGGCAGTAACTACAGTCCCAAATCTACGACCTTGTTCGGAAATACTACAGACTAACCGATTCTTAAGCCACCTCAAACATGCCAGTTCTCTGTAGGTTTTTTAAATTTTTAATTTAATTTTTTATTGCTTTATACAAATATTTTTACATAACAAAATGTTCGTTTCAGCTATGTTTTTTATCCTTCGCCATCACTCCATCGAGAAAGCATTCCATTTTTTTTTTTTTGTTAATACACCAACAAGTAATTTTAAAATTGCACATCGAACTAAATGATCTTGAAATACGAACTGAAATTAACTATTTATTAAAACCAAATACTTGACATACTAAAAACATATCACAAATGAAACTATGCACGAGTGCTGAATAAAATGTTTTTTTAACAGAATGGTAAATTTGTTCCATCAGTCGAGCAGACAGTTATGGGGGTAACAACACCACTTTATTAATGGATGTTGGTAGGTTTTTTTGTGTTGCTTTTAAAACACACCCTCTCATTTAGGTTTTGCATGAACGGTTCATTTAAAATGATTTCCTCCCCTATCACGTGAAACGTTACTGCGTTTCCCTCATTCCTTTCCATTAGCAACAAACGCCCCCTGCTCCCCATTGCTAATAAACTGCAAAATGTAATTGTTTCACAATTCATTGTCGAAATATAGGAATGCAAGCTTTTATTGTTCCACGTAATATGAGTGTTACGATGTATCGAATTGAAAGTAACGATTTATTGAGTTTCAGGATTTTTTGTATCAGTTTACAACCCATTCTTACTTGGTATTACTTATTAGTGAAATTGATTATAACTATATTTGTTTCTACTTCAAGTAAAGGAAAAATGTATTAATTTATACATTCTTAAATATTAATGTGCAATCTTTAAAACGAAAAACGGAAAATCGATGAGATTTCTAAGAAATACTTTATTAGATATAGCTCGTAATTTAATCAAATTTGAAGATACAAACTCATACCTAAAAGCAGTCTGTTCGTACGTCTCCTTTTACTCTCTAATTTTATCTGTTTTGTTTAAAATTGAGTACACTTATTATTTGATATATAAATGACTATAATTTCAACAAAATCTTAGGAACAAATTTTGAATAATTAGGTAAATTTTCCAAGATGTAGGAGTTCAAAAAATTGTATATTGCAGAAAAATAAACATTCGTTAAAGGAGATTAATACAAGTGAATTAAGTCAGGAGCCTCGTGACGTCAGAAGATTGTTGTAATATATAGAAAATCTAATGCTATCAGTACTAAGTAGATTCCAACCTGCGCCTTTGTCCGAGTGCTACACATACATATGAAAACCGCCCGACAGGTTGTCCTATTGACATGTATAAAAAATAATTGAATGTGAGAAAGTTTGTACAACAAATTTTGCACTTTCGTTTAGAAAAATTTGGTTCAGTTCAGTTTATATTACATATTTAAGTTCATTGTAAAGAAAGTGTGTTTTTTTAATTTTCACTAAACGAACACTTGTACTGTCAAGAACTGACAAGGAGATAGGATTCAATTTCCATATGTCAAAAACAAACCAATCAGGATGAGTGAATGTTTGATATTGCTCTTCAAAATTCGTAGTGGTTCAGATCGTTAGTCGGCTTTCACGTTTTGGGTGAAAAATATTAGTTACTATTTTATATGTAAACAAATTTGTCAAAAATTCAATATAATTTGTATAATGTTATAATGTATTAATTATTTACCTTTATAATATTTTTATTTATAATATTTTTTAACTGTACACATCAGTTTGGTATTAGTGTTAGGACTTTATCGTGTTTTAAAATTATCTCATGGCTTAGAGTATTGTCTTTGCTTTATAAACTCCTACAATAGTAATATCCAAAAGGGAGAAAATTCCTAACTCTAAAGATTATATGATATTCTCTAAAAGTGAGTAAAAGCCACGAGATGACACGTCAGATTTTAACTCAAAAACATCAGCAAGAGATAAATCATAACATTTAATTAAGCAATTCAACAGCTATGCCTATTTTTTTATTTTAAATAATAAAATATTTACTTTCCAAAAATATATTAAATGCACAAACAATAAGATGAAACTTGCTGAAAACACTGAGTTAAATATATGTAAATTGATACATGACAATTTTCAAGACTTGCTGATAGCATTATTATTATTATTATTATTATTATTATTATTATTATTATTATTATTATTATTATTATTATTATTATTATTATTATTATTATTATTATTATTATTATTATTATTATTATTATTATTATTATTATTATTATTATTATTATTATTATTATTATTATTATTATTATTATTATTATTATTATTATTATTATTATTATTATTATTATTATTATTATTATTATTATTATTATTATTATTATTATTATTATTATTATTATTATTATTATTATTATTATTATTATTATTATTATTATTATTATTATTATTATTATTATTATTATTATTATTATTATTATTATTATTATTATTATTATTATTATTATTATTATTATTATTATTATTATTATTATTATTATTATTATTATTATTATTATTATTATTATTATTATTATTATTATTATTATTATTATTATTATTATTATTATTATTATTATTATTATTATTATTATTATTATTATTATTATTATTATTATTATTATTATTATTATTATTATTATTATTATTATTATTATTATTATTATTATTATTATTATTATTATTATTATTATTATTATTATTATTATTATTATTATTATTATTATTATTATTATTATTATTATTATTATTATTATTATTATTATTATTATTATTATTATTATTATTATTATTATTATTATTATTATTATTATTATTATTATTATTATTATTATTATTATTATTATTATTATTATTATTATTATTATTATTATTATTATTATTATTATTATTATTATTATTATTATTATTATTATTATTATTATTATTATTATTATTATTATTATTATTATTATTATTATTATTATTATTATTATTATTATTATTATTATTATTATTATTATTATTATTATTATTATTATTATTATTATTATTATTATTATTATTATTATTATTATTATTATTATTATTATTATTATTATTATTATTATTATTATTATTATTATTATTATTATTATTATTATTATTATTATTATTATTATTATTATTATTATTATTATTATTATTATTATATTATTATTATTATATTATTATTATTATTATTATTATTATTATTATAATTGGTTTTCAATATTGTGTCTTAATTAATATAGCAAACAATATTAAAACTTAAACGGTGATTCATTCGATTTTCTTTATTTACATAATATTGATGTAAGATTAACAAATCTAAATAAATTAAAATATTTGTTTAAGATAGTAAAAATAATATATTTTATATAAATATAAATAAATAACATAAATTCTTTTTTTTATTTTAAAACTTTTTATTTTTTTTTCAATATTATTTACGTTTATTTATTTATTTTTTACACAAAGACTTTGGTTAATTATATTAATTAATTTATTTTTGATGTAGACTCTTCTTGGTTTTTGTTATTCTTAATCTATGGTTTCTCTTTTGATAATTCACATATATTTACACTCAAAATTTACATATATATCATTTTTTAACTTGTAAAATGAAATTTAAATTTATTAAATTGATTAGTTTATATTTTATTTTAAAGAAAATATCATAAAACTTATAGTTTTTTACGAAGTAATTGTTTTGTTATTAATTTTAAAATTTATTAAATTATATTTTAGAAAAATTCTAATTAATATTTTTTTTCGTATGTTTATAATAAAAAAATAGTTTCTATGTGTATTTTAGTTTATTTAAAGTCACTTTAGGTTTACTAATTACTACTTTTTGAATTACATTACCTTTTAACTTTGTATAGTTCATGCTTTTTTTAATCCTATTTATTCTAATATATATTATTCATGAGTTTCAATTAATATTAATTAATACGAAGTAATGGGAGTTTTTTTTAAAAAATGGCTAATCCCTGCACTTAAAATTCAACAACCAGCAGTCTTATTTTTTCTGTCTAACAATCGCGCTCCTCTCCTTGTCCAGCTTGTCAGTTCCCCCACTCCTTGGTTCTCATCACAGTCAAATCTTATATTTTCTGTCTAACAATCGCGCTCCCTCTCCTTGTCCAGCTTGTCAGTTCCCCCACTCCTTGGTTCTCATCACAGTCAAATCTTATATTTTCTGTCTAACAATCGCGCTCCCTCTCCTTGTCCAGCTTGTCAGTTCCCCCACTCCTTGGTTCTCATCACAGTCAAATCTTATATTTTCTGTCTAACAATCGCGCTCCCTCTCCTTGTCCAGCTTGTCAGTTCCCCCACTCCTTGGTTCTCATCACAGTCAAATCTTATATTTTCTGTCTAACAATCGCGCTCCCTCTCCTTGTCCAGCTTGTCAGTTCCCCCACTCATTGGTTCTCATCACAGTCAAATCTTATATTTTCTGTCTAACAATCGCGCTCCTCTCCTTGTCCAGCTTGTCAGTTCCCCACTCCTTGGTTCTCATCACAGTCAAATCTTATATTTTCTGTCTAACAATCGCGCTCCCTCTCCTTGTCCAGCTTGTCAGTTCCCCCACTCATTGGTTCTCATCACAGTCAAATCTTATATTTTCTGTCTAACAATCGCGCTCCCTCTCCTTGTCCAGCTTGTCAATTCCCCCACTCCTTGGTTCTCATCATAGTCAAATCTTATATTTTCTGTCTAACAATCGCGCTCCCTCTCCTTGTCCAGCTTGTCAGTTCCCCCACTCCTTGGTTCTCATCACAGTCAAATCTTATATTTTCTGTCTAACAATCGCGCTCCCTCTCCTTGTCCAGCTTGTCAGTTCCCCCACTCCTTGGTTCTCATCACAGTCAAATCTTATATTTTCTGTCTAAAAATCGCGCTCCCTCTCCTTGTCCAGCTTGTCAGTTCCCCCACTCCTTGGTTCTCATCACAGTCAAATCTTATATTTTCTGTCTAACAATCGCGCTCCCTCTCCTTGTCCAGCTTGTCAGTTCCCCACTCCTTGGTTCTCATCACAGTCAAATCTTATATTTTCTGTCTAACAATCGCGCTCCTCTCCTTGTCCAGCTTGTCAGTTCCCCACTCCTGGTTCTCATCACAGTCAAATCTTATATTTTCTGTCTAACAATCGCGCTCCTCTCCTTGTCCAGCTTGTCAGTTCCCCACTCCTTGGTTCTCATCACAGTCAAATCTTATATTTTCTGTCTAACAATCGCGCTCCCTCTCCTTGTCCAGCTTGTCAGTTCCCCCACTCCTTGGTTCTCATCACAGTCAAATCTTATATTTTCTGTCTAACAATCGCGCTCCTCTCTCCTTGTCCAGCTTGTCAGTTCCCCCACTCCTTGGTTCTCATCACAGTCAAATCTTATATTTTCTGTCTAACAATCGCGCTCCCTCTCCTTGTCCAGCTTGTCAGTTCCCCACTCCTTGGTTCTCATCACAGTCAAATCTTATATTTTCTGTCTAACAATCGCGCTCCTCTCCTTGTCCAGCTTGTCAGTTCCCCACTCCTTGGTTCTCATCACAGTCAAATCTTATATTTTCTGTCTAACAATCGCGCTCCCTCTCCTTGTCCAGCTTGTCAGTTCCCCCACTCCTTGGTTCTCATCACAGTCAAATCTTATATTTTCTGTCTAACAATCGCGCTCCCTCTCCTTGTCCAGCTTGTCAGTTCCCCCCACTCCTTGGTTCTCATCACAGTCAAATCTTATATTTTCTGTCTAACAATCGCGCTCCCTCTCCTTGTCCAGCTTGTCAGTTCCCCCACTCCTTGGTTCTCATCACAGTCAAATCTTATATTTTCTGTCTAACAATCGCGCTCCCTCTCCTTGTCCAGCTTGTCAGTTCCCCCACTCCTTGGTTCTCATCACAGTCAAATCTTATATTTTCTGTCTAACAATCGCGCTCCCTCTCCTTGTCCAGCTTGTCAGTTCCCCCACTCCTTGGTTCTCATCACAGTCAAATCTTATATTTTCTGTCTAACAATCGCGCTCCCTCTCCTTGTCCAGCTTGTCAGTTCCCCACTCCTTGGTTCTCATCACAGTCAAATCTTATATTTTCTGTCTAACAATCGCGCTCCCTCTCCTTGTCCAGCTTGTCAGTTCCCCACTCCTTGGTTCTCATCACAGTCAAATCTTATATTTTCTGTCTAACAATCGCGCTCCTCTCCTTGTCCAGCTTGTCAGTTCCCCACTCCTTGGTTCTCATCACAGTCAAATCTTATATTTTCTGTCTAACAATCGCGCTCCCTCTCCTTGTCCAGCTTGTCAGTTCCCCCACTCCTTGGTTCTCATCACAGTCAAATCTTATATTTTCTGTCTTACAATCGCGCTCCCTCTCCTTGTCCAGCTTGTCAGTTCCCCACTCCTTGGTTCTCATCACAGTCAAATCTTATATTTTCTGTCTAACAATCGCGCTCCCTCTCCTTGTCCAGCTTGTCAGTTCCCCACTCCTTGGTTCTCATCACAGTCAAATCTTATATTTTCTGTCTAACAATCGCGCTCCCTCTCCTTGTCCAGCTTGTCAGTTCCCCCACTCCTTGGTTCTCATCACAGTCAAATCTTATATTTTCTGTCTAACAATCGCGCTCCCTCTCCTTGTCCAGCTTGTCAGTTCCCCCACTCCTTGGTTCTCATCACAGTCAAATCTTATATTTTCTGTCTAACAATCGCGCTCCTCTCCTTGTCCAGCTTGTCAGTTCCCCACTCCTTGGTTCTCATCACAGTCAAATCTTATATTTTCTCTCTAACAATCGTGCTCCTCTCCTTGTCCAGCTTGTCAGTTCCCCACTCCTTGGTTCTCATCACAGTCAAATCTTATATTTTCTGTCTAACAATCGCGCTCCCTCTCCTTGTCCAGCTTGTCAGTTCCCCACTCCTTGGTTCTCATCACAGTCAAATCTTATATTTTCTGTCTAACAATCGCGCTCCCTCTCCTTGTCCAGCTTGTCAGTTCCCCCACTCCTTGGTTCTCATCACAGTCAAATCTTATATTTTCTGTCTAACAATCGCGCTCCCTCTCCTTGTCCAGCTTGTCAGTTCCCCCACTCCTTGTTTCTCATCACAGTCAAATCTTATACTTTCTACTGTAAAAATATCTGCTTGATTATGCCTGTAATATTTATTCCTGTTGCTGACTATTTCCTGTAATAATGATTGAACGTCTCGTTCTATCAAAATTGTTCGGTGACATTTTTCGTAAATATTTTGACTACTTTTGGAATATTAACGGAACATTTGGCAAACGAACAACACTTTGTATTGATCAAGCAATTAGTTTGCAAAATACTGTGAGATTTACTGTGTTCATTAAACTAATAGTGTACAATAAATATGAAAAAACACATGTTGTACAAGATAGTATAAGTATCATCTAATTTGCGTATACATTTCAATAAAAGCTAATTTCAGTAACAATATTTGTAGCTGACAGAAATTAAGATTGATTGTCATCGTTGGTATACAGACGTAATGAGAAACTCAATTCAAACTTTGTATTAGTTTAGGAATAATTAATTACTTCAGCTAAAACTGTTTGCAGTACGATATCGTACAGAATTTTGTTTGCCAAATAAATCTAAATTAAAATCCGAGCGTAGCAATGAGTATGATAACTTAAAAAAATTTTTTTAGCAGATTGGGACGAAAGAAAAAAATCATTCTAACAAAAAATACATTAGATAAAAACTTTTGAGAAATTTTGAAAATTTTACGAAACAACTAACAATATTTTGACATTTCACTTGTAGTTTTGATAAAGTAACAGGACTTTTTTCTATGCGTTACTGTGTTTTTAAAACACAATGAGGTAAGTGTCGTCATTTAAATTAGTGAATTTATGAATGTCATTTGAGAGAATGCCGTAAACATTGTTAAATTACTGCATTCATAAAAAATATACTGGTTGATAGAAATAAAGAATTTAATTAAAGAGTTCAGTTTAGGATACACAGGTAGCCTCAATGTGTATGATGCTACTGTTGATACTGTTGATGCTAGTATTTTGGAGCGTGTTTTTGTGAATGAACGCGTTAGAGAACGTTTTGCAGCGTGTGATAGACATTGTTCATAATAGTATCAGAACTCACCGAGAACCGAAATCTACAAGGAATTAAAAGTAGATTATGTGACTAAAATATTATATGCACTTGGACATGTCGTTCGAGAAATGCAGTTGATTATTGAAATTTAGAGGTTACTTACAAATACTCACTGATTTATAATGGTCCCTGTGTAACTTTGAAAAATAGATCAGTTCCATTTCCTTGAGGTGTTTTCCGTTTTAACTGACTTCAGAAGAAGATGGGCTGAAGTCAAACTTGCTTGATAGAGGTGAAATTGTCGACTTGTTGAATAGGAAAGACTGGACTTCACTCATTAACTACTGTAGACATGCCTAGCAGTACAGATCTGATGGAGTGAGTGCATGTAATTATTGTTTAATTTAAAAAACAACAACATGTTACAAGGTATTATTGTTTATAATGTTTAATATTTATACTTAATAAAAAAATATTTGTTAAATTTAATACACTTTTGATGACTGAAGTTTAGTATTTTTGTTTAAAAAGTGAAAAGAAATATGTTTTCTGATTATTGTTTACCTGTATAATGAATTAAATTTTGAAAAGTGATTTCCCTGACGGGTATTGGCCATGAGATTGCCTTTATATTTTGTGTCTACATAATGTGTCTGAGCCGCCTCGGTGGCCTAGTTGGTAGCGTACTGAGCTTTCACCCCGAGGACCCGGGCTCGATTCCCGGCCAGGGCTTGTCATTTTCATACGCTATAAATCATCCCATCGTCTGCATTAGCCAAAGTGTGCACAAGAGTCGGACGTGAAACACAAAAAAAAAAAAATATATATATATATATATATATATATATATATATATATATATATATATATTTATATTATTATACTGTGTAAATTTTGAAAAGTGATTTCCCTGAAGGTATTGGTCATGAGTTTGCCTTTTTATTTGTGTTTGTAATGTGTCTAATATATATTTATATTATTATACTGTGTACATTTTGAAAAGTGATTTGCCTGAAGGTATTGGTCATGAGTTTGCCTTTATATTAGTATTTATAATGTGCCTAATATATATTTATATTATTATACTGTGTAAATTAGGTTACAATAAAGAAGTTTCTATCTATTTATTTATAAAGATATAAATAGATATAAAGATATAAATCTATCTGTTCATAGAGATATTTGACTCACGTCGGTGTTGCAAATTTGAAATAAGGAACAGTTCAGTGAATATAATTATAACCGATGTCAGGTTGTTTGATACACACAACCTTACATTTGATTTATTTCAAATTTTTTCACCGATTTTTGAGTCGTAATGCTTTCAAACAATCAGCTTTTGAACGAAATCTGATAAAACAGTTCACAAAAATCAACCGATAACTTGCTAGAGAGAATAATTGATTGTGTGAACCTTTGTATTTATTTATTTTAAATTTGTTCTGAAATTTCAAAGTATTTTAAATGATCCTTTCTTCAAGTGATACAATTCAATGATTTTTCATTTTTAATCACCTGTAGTAGTTTACGTATTACCGTAAAACTTTATGAGTGGCCATTGAATGCCCCGTATACATAGAATTATAAGGAGAGGTTTAGCGATAAGTGCTATTATTGTAATTAAATATTCCCTTTGGAGTAAGATAACAAGGCTTATTTAAAGGCTTCTCTATAGAATTTAGTTTCAGCCCCCGTTGGCCCTTTATTCGGGCTAGCGAAACTTAGTTAATTAAATTTCAAGGAATTTGTAACTTTCACTCTCAAAGACTTCTTTGTTTACAATGGACTGAAGTTTCGTATAAACAATGACCGTTAAAATCAACTTTAATGATAAACTCAGCTGACTATTTAAATGTTGTATACAATGCAATAAACACGTTTTTTAAAAAGTTTATATGGTTTCATTTCGAATGAAATAGTCTCGGTGATAAATTAAAATTTCCTGTTTATCCGATGTGCATCCCTAATACGTAATGCAAACATTTTTTAATATCAAAAATAATATTTATTTGATTAAAAAATAAATCCGTACAAATTAGCCTTTTACACTAACTCTTCTTACACAATTACAGGTAGGTATAACTAAGTTTTATTATGTCCTATTGATGTTACACAATGTATTGTTCTGTAAGATATACTAAAAGGTATCAAGGATACCTTGAGATCAAGGATCAAAGGTCACCTTAAGCTTGAGCAGATGGTCAGGACCTTAATACAGTAATCATAAATGCGCATATATATATATATATATATATATATATATATATATATATATGTGTGTGTGTGTGTGTGTGTGTGTGTGTGTGTGTGTGTAAATTTTTTATGTGTTACACGCTCACTTATTTGATTCAAACTTGAGCACAAAATTGATTTTGGTAGTACTTTGGACAAGTTTGTTAAATTTGAAAAATAAAAAATATTTTTTTTTTTTAATTTGATTTTGCTTTACGATAATTATCACTTTAATTGCACAAATGAACATTTGTAATATCTAAATTACGTTGAATATATATTTCATTTTACGGATATCAGGATAAATTTCGTACTGTCATTTTAGTTTATCAGTTTAAAGTGCTAGCATATAAAGATTTTTAGGGAAGAGCACATATGACCAAAAGATCAAACAACCAAAAGTCCATTCGACCAAATTATACTTAAATATTTTGGAAAATGAACTTTTGGTCATATGAACCATGTTTTTACAACGTGGTTGATATGACCAAAAAATCAAACAACCAAAGATTCATTCGACCAAAAATGTGTAATAACTTAGAGATTTATTAATATCGAGTTTCGTATTTCCTTCGAAGGATGATATTTTGTAAAACCACTGTTTTTTATTATTGTATATAGATCAGTGACATTACTGATATTTAAATTAATAATATACGCCATTACACTACATACCCAGACCAGTCATTTCTATATTGTTTTAGCGTTTAGGCCTACAGTTAAATATACTGTCAATATTTTATATATTCACTTTATTATTGCATATAGGTAAGTTTCAATACTAAACATTTAAATTAATAATACATGTCATTATACAATTAACCCTGGAATACTAAATAATTAAGTTGGACTGGGTAAGTAGTGTGATTGCGTTTAACATAATTTAAACATTTATTATTCACACATATCAATGTATAATATACGAATAAAACGTCACTGTTATACAATTAACACTTTAATACTAAATAATTATGTTGAGCTGGGTAAGTAGTATGATGGCATTTAAAATAATGTAAACATTTATTATTCACACCTACCAATATATAATAAATGTATAAAACGTCACTGTTATAGAATTAAAACTTGAATGCTAAATAATTAAGTTGGACTGAGTAAGTAGTATGATTGTGTTTAAAATAATAATAAAAACATGGTTCATATGACCAAAAGTTCATTCGACCAAAATATTAAAATATATTTGGGTTGAATGAACGTTTGGTTGTTTGATCTCTTAGTCATATGATTTTGCCTCTTAAAAGCACGGTTCATATGACCAAAAATTCAATGGGCGAAATATTAGTATAGCATTTGTTTGAACGAACGTTTGGTTGTTTGATCGTTTTGGTCATATGACCCCATTTTTCTGCTGAATACGGTGGTGAAATAAGAATTTGAAGAAAGTTAAGATAAAACGTAGTATTCAAAAATCATTTCCATCACGTCAGCTGAGTGCCGCGATTGTTATGGTTTTCATTTCGTAATATTTTAGTCAATTTGTAACGTTGTGCGAAGCATACGGTTGTCCCAATCAACCTAGTGAAAGGTTTCAATTCCTATCGTGCGCCTACGATTGAACAAACACTGCCCCTGTCTCTCTACTGGCGAACTTTTGTAAGAGGTTTTAATGTCATTTCACTATTTCTATATTTTTGAATAACTTATATACGATACATAGACATCAATTATATCTGAAGTAACATTGATTAAATATTATAAACAACTGATTAAGTGTGAGGTATTGTTATTGTTATTATTATTATTCTAGTCAACGAAGAAGTGAAGAAGCACGCAGTGAGGCATGGACGCATCCCTAGACATTTACATCCTGAGATGTGCACTCTGCTGGACACTGGTACGGGAGGTAGACGACTGCGCAGAACAAAGCCACTGGACTTAATTGTTAATTGAGGGTAACCAATGGGTTATATCTCTTAAAGTGTTTTTCATAATAAAACTAAATTACTGAATGAGTAAATCCTCAGTTGTAATATATGTAATAAAAAAAATTGTTATTATTATTATTATTTATTTATTTAGAATAGGAGTGTTATCCCACGTGTTTAGCCGTATTGTTTTAGTGTTGTGTTTTATTTTGTTTATGATGTGACCTATTCACGTGATTTGACACGGGAAGACCATCCTTCCTTTGGAAAGGAAGTACCTTCTTTTGATTGCTTTCTTTGTTTATTTTCGTCTGCATTAGCCCAAGTGTGCACAATAGTCGGACGTTAAAAAAAAATCTTTGTTTATTATTAGTTTATATGATATTAAATTTCGCCGTGCAGACAAAACATCGCCTAGTAAGACTAATGTCAGTACAAAAAATTAAAATGCTTTAACACATTTACCAAATGAACGCATAAAAAGTATTAATTCTACAGAAATGTTTAACTTTTAACAATGAAAGCACCACACAAAAAACTATAATAGACCTAAAACTGTTGAAACAAATTTTATGTTTTAAGCTAGTAGAAAAATGTACAACGCAAAAAGTTCAAATAAAAATACAAAAAATGCTAATAAAACTGAAATTAATATATTTTAAGAAATCAAGTGGAAATTAAAAGGAAACATTATTTTTTTCAACTAGAACAATGACGTAAACCCATTACAAGTTCAAAATGCATAATTGGTAGTATTTAGCAGCTCAAACGCCTTATAATGTTCGGATACTGTGTGCAATACACGGACGTATGATTGGAACAAATCCACCTGCACTCTCATAGTTCGTGGGTTATAGCACGAAGTGGTATATGAAAAACACTATAGCATGAATAGTGTTTTCTTACGAAAAAAGAATTATTCCATCTTATAATGTTTTTTTTCGAGCGGAAAACCAAAAAGGTCATCATTGCCGCTTATAATGTATAATAATGTCAAGACGACGAATATTAAAAAGTATCTTATTAACTTTTTTTTATGTTTTAAAATTTTTTTATATAAGTCCTTTGATAATGTTGTATTGTTAAGGATTTTCCTGCATGACTCTCTGTGTTTTTTTGGAGAAATGTTTACCTTCCTCCGACTACTGAGGACTTTAGGTGTGCATAGATAATTACCTACTAGTGTGCAAATTGTCTCTGCCTATCGGAGTTATTTTAAAACAGTATTCAAACAATTTATTGCTTATTTGTAAATTATTTGTTTAAATGCCCATAGTAGAGATATACGTATATCAAGGTATGATGTGTCTAGATTTATAAAATGTGTTTGTACTAAATTGTAACATTTTATGATATTATTTATATTTTCTTGTGTGATAATATTTAAATGTATGTATATGTCCTTGTGTATTATCTTAGCCCTGAACAGATTTGTAAATAGTGTTTTGTAAATACGCATAAAAGACCGACAAATACTTCCTAGCCGTTTCGCTCCTATTTTGGCTAGTGAAACTATTTCTAGTTGAGGTTCTACAAGATGGCCTTTGTTGCAGGAAACTGTATTACCCTATCACGACCCTCTCTCCTGAGTTGACGCCGACAGTACCAAACCAGGTGAATTGTTACAACCTACCTTATTTTGCTATAGAGTACTGGACTATTTTAGAGTATTTGATATTTTGAGCTTTGATATTTTGTAGTTTTTTTTTTTTTTTTAGGATATTTAAAGCGTGTTTTAAATATTTTTCTTATAGATAGATTACAAACAAAAATAGTCTATACATTTTGGATCGCTATTTATACAGTTGCGTGTGTAGTGGGTTAGCGTGACTGCTTTAAGGAATCGTTTTCGAAATGAACATCCAACCATATATTGTGCAGAACAGTTCAATAAATAACTAACTGCTGAAGTGAATCATTGTTTATTGTCAAGATGGTATATACTATTGTAAACGGAAATTAGTTTTTATAATACTTATTATTTATCTCGTATGATTTGAACAATAAAACTGAATTCATCCTTAAGGATCATGTTAAAATCACATATTTAATTTCTATCGAGTTATTAATTGAGGTTATAGAATATGTTTTTTCTATTTAGAGTGTTTTAATCGTTACTATTTTATTTTTCTTGTATATGTGTTTAGCTATTTTAAAAAGAAAAATTAGATTCCTAGAAAAATAATTACGTTTTACTTTTTACTTAATAATATCAAAAATTGTATATATATATATATATATATATATATATATATATATATATATTATTATTATTATTATTTGCGCATAGACCCTGTTGGATCACGCAAAGCACTCCGACTCATGTCTTGTTCCTTCTAATCCTCCACACCTCCCTCATCCTGTCCCCATGGATCCTCTTCCGCTCCTCCGTCCATTTTACCCCTGCTCTCTTTGGGATTTCTATATATATATATATATATATATATATATATATATATATGTGTGTGTGTGTGTGTGTGTGTGTGTGTGTGTGTGTGTGTGTGTGTGTGTGTGTGTGTGTGTAGTGCCATTTTTAAAATCAGCACAAGTCATAATAAGTACACGATATAAAAGACTAAATAAATAGTTTTGATTTTTTATGGTCAACACTTTGAAACAGACGAAAGAATGAGTAACAAATGTGTCGAAGACTTACTAGAATTTTTTTTTGACGAGTTGATGACTTGTATTTTTTCTTTTTTAGTGGTGGATGGTCGACCAACTGCAAGACAAATTTCTTGAATATTAATTGATCAATCCAATATTATTATTCAATTATTCAAATCGAAATATTATTAAAATCTTATTTTTCTTTTGAAATCATTCCTAAAATTTGAAAAAAATGGTCATTCAAAATTATAAAACTCTGTAGGAAAAGCTAAAACGAATCTAATCGACGACAGGATTATTATTCACGTTTTCAATATAATTTGAAAAATGGAAACGTATGCAGAATTCAGTCAAACTTGCTAAAACTTATTTAAACAAGAATATTGTTGGAAATTAGCTTTCGTAACGTAATTTATACATTTGCGTGCTGTGTTTATTCAACGAGTAATAACTATCAGTTCTTCTAAAGCGGTTGTCAGTAAAATCTCTGGAGCAATGTACGATAACATTTCGACTACTACACATTTTTACTTGTACAATTCTCCGCAGAGGGTGCAGACTAGCTGCATCTATTGAGAGGATTTAGACGTCCCTCGCAGTATCTGAGTCTAACACACACTTACGTCTTTAACACTTTACATGCACACTTACATTTAGGGAGGCGATAATAGCCTTAATGTGCTTTTCACCTTAAAATAACAACAAAAATACTTGTACAATTATTTTACCTTACAATTCTAAATATTATTGTTTTTACATAAAACAAAATTAGTAAGAAATATCCATAAAGATTTAAATGTTGTTTGATGTTTTCAGTAATGTTGTATTGTGCTGTTTAGATAATTTTGTTACTACCTTAGTAGTTAATCATTCATCAAGTGTCCGACGCTGCAGAAGATAGAGTTTACATTGTAAACTGACCCTTACTAAATTAAGCCCTATATAGCTCATTATGTTACCCTCTCAACATGTACTGTCACTACTAACAGACCATGAACCACTATATATCCTCTTAATTAAAACCCTTATTTACCTTTAAAACAAATAAACAAAAATAAACAGTTTGCCCTAAATTTCCTTGTTATTCACTATGTTTGTTGAATATCTAATAAACGTTTTATTCTGTCAACTTTTTAAAGGAACTGATTAATCTACGCATAGACTAATTTCACCAAACGTTAAAATTAAGATGAAAGTTCAGTGAGACTAAGTTTTATAATTAAGAGCAATTTAAACATGAACAGTTATTAAATTCTAATTTATGAAATTAATTAAGAAAAACGTCGATTAAAAATTTGAAGTGTGAGTTTTTAATATTTATTAAATATTGAGTATTTCAAGTGGTCCGTTAAGTCAAGAAGTTTTGATTAAATTTATAAAACGTTTAGTGCTGTATTTGGAAGTTACTTTTTAAGAAAAGTAGCTGATATTTGATTTTAGATATTATATCTACAAACTATAATGTGTATAGTTAATTAAAAATGGAAATACAATTGTTAAGTGGACATTTGTGCTTTTAAAAACGAAACCAAAAATAGCTTCAATAATTTTCGGTACATAAAATAATAAATTTTGTAAGGAGAAAATTACGTTTTCATGACCAAAATAAATTTTCAATAATTTTAATTAAAACGGAATGATAGACATGGCTTCTTAGAGGGCAAATCCATTTCTTTGTATCCATTTACAATGCCAGCAACTGTTAAACAGTGATGATTTGGTACTATGATTCGATTTCAGCTATTTTTGAAATTATACAAAATATTGATTAATATATACATATACATTTTGTATGCAAAACACATACATACATACATACATAGATAAACAGACTTAAAATATTAACACCATTACATTTTACAAGTTCAGTATTTTGGATCTGTAAACCCCATATTCTTTTATTTTGCTATTAATATCTAATAATATAGTTCATTGTGTTCACTTTTAAAAGTCACTATTTTTTTTTTATTTCACTTTTTTGTTTTTTATTATTTATGTGTTTTGATACATTTGATAAATCATCATCTGATGAAACACATGTAAGCAACGAATAAATAGGATAAACAGATTTTACAAAATACTATTGAAGAAAACTGAACACAAAAGGAATAAAGCTATAACAAAATAGCTAAGTATATTGGGTGGAAAAAAACAGAAAATAAGGAAATAAAGAAACTATTGTATTAATAATATTAAATATTACAATACTTATTATGATTATAATATCATATATTATATTATTATTAACATTCTAATAAAAGGTTTACTAGAAAAACGATTTTATTTATAAATACAGAGCTTGGAAAGAGGGATGGGCGTAGTATTGAAAAGAATTTTGGTATTTTCATTATGCCCTGCTAAAACAGTAAAGAATGGTATCGTTTTGAATTTAAGAATAACACGATTAAGAATTTAGGAAATTAAAAATTTATCAAGATATAGGAATAATTTTGCTA
The DNA here is from genome assembly GCA_022606455.1 of Callitettix versicolor. Classification (NCBI taxonomy): domain Eukaryota; kingdom Metazoa; phylum Arthropoda; class Insecta; order Hemiptera; family Cercopidae; genus Callitettix; species Callitettix versicolor. The sequence continues at coordinate 95,267,077 of CM040186.1, forward strand.
CTTTTCAAGTAAAGTAATTAATAAGTGTAATAATTTTATTTGACCTTCAGCGGAACTGATCTTCTGTGACTGTATTTATGGAGATCTGAAAAACGTAATGTCATCTACGTGTATATTCGTAATTCACCAAATGAGTATTATCCTACTCCCCAAAACTGAGTGTGGGTTACTTCATGACAGACTTAGTACGAGTTTGTTTTTCGCTTAATAAAATATTAATTACAGGTCTAATTTATCTAGTGTGCTAGAACTGTCTGTATTCCCATAAATTGAAAAAATAAAAACAAACTGGAAGACGTGTCCTTTGTATGCAAAACAAAGCCCAGACCCATTAACCATGCATTCAACTGATTTCCGAACAGCTGGTTTGTTCGAAAAGGACTTACCTGTCTTCTCTTAAAATTCTTGGTCTTGATTATTTACACGTTCAGGCGAAAAATGTTTCGTATATTATTACTCCAAGCATTCCGGTTGGTTTGTACCAAAAATAAGGACTTAATTTTTTGTAACTACTTACATGTGGTACTTACATATATCAGAATATCAGGCATCTCTCACGCCTCATTGTTGTCCAATATATAGCTTTACAGTAAAATAAAACCGACTTAAAACGGATAAATAGTTTCTAAACAAAATTCCAAGAATAGTATAAAGTGTCTCCTTGAGAGTGCAGCATAATGCAGGCATAGGTGACAGAAATAATTAATCGTGTGCGTGCAAAAAACAGCTGATTGGTAAAAGAAAATAATTGATGAAAGTAATATTGAAATTATTACTGTATCCAAGACATAAATAAACATTGACCGAATCAGTTTTCAAAGCAGAACTGTTAAGACACACTAGGCTAGTTTTAATATGTAAATGTTATTAAATAAAAAAACATTGTTATTTTAGTAAACTATAAAGACTGATATTTGTTTGCGGATAAAAGTTTCATAAAAATACAAGACATCCTTTAAACTCTTTTCCTTTTTGTTTATATAATAGTTATTGACCGAATCAATTTTGAAAATAGAATCAGTAAGACAATCTAGACCAGTTCTAATGTGTAAATGTAATTAGATAAATACTCTGCTTTTAGTAAACAGTAAATACTACAGCCTAATTAGGTTTGTAAAATCCGGTTATAAGAGGTTTAGCTTTTCATCGAGGTACAATGTTAGTATTTAGTCGTTATTTTTATAGGTTTTAGTTTTAAATACGAAATTATAACAAAGTAAGTCTTCTTGTATTAAATATCCTAAATATAATGAATGACATTAAAATAACTAGGACGTTCTTGCTATATTATGATACATTGATGTATATTATTCATTTCTTTTTCCCATTAACAGTGAAAGATCGCACGGTCCCATTAGTTTACAAATTGTAACTATGTTCAGTATAATGATCTGCCTTCCCTAGCTTCGTCAATTCTACTTTCATTTACATATTACGTTTACATATTACATTTACGTCAATTTTACATATTACGTTTAAAAATTTAAATTTTTTCAATAATTAACAGGAGGGACCTTTGAAGATAAAGTTTGAAAGGAGCCAATCAGAAGCGAGCGAAAACGTATGATTTTGAAGAGCCAATTAGAAGCGAGCACGTCAGGTTTAATCTAGACGTGTTGAATAAAGGAGGGGTACGAGGGGAAGACAGAAAATTATAAATAGGATGGGCCATAATATTGGTGACCAGTATAGATATAGTTTTTGAAGATGAAGGTTCTCTGAAACACGTCAACGAAAATAGATTTCATGAAGCTAGGGAAGACAGATCATTATACTGAACATAGTAATAATAATCCCAGCAGAAAAGAAGAAGAATATAAAAATAATTTACAAACTGTGTATATTCTGAACATTTAGTGTATCTCCGGAAGCGCATTTCTGCTACTATCACGGCCGTTATTGCACAACATCAGACACGAAACTGTTTAATACAGACCAACAAACGGTGCTCACATCGAAACCTATTCAAGACGGTTTTACGAAATACCAATTATTTCTGCATACTTTATAGTTAAAAACAAAAAAATATCTTTTACATTTTTTTAATAACGGTTAATGAACCTTCC